>QRFJ01000650.1:634189-761302 GCA_006176705.1 Cocos nucifera
GCAAGTCTAGTTTAATGAGGACCTGAATCAATTCTCCCTAAGAAAAAGATTTAATCCGAGGTCTTCCACCATTGTAGACGTGCGGGCCTTCCCTGGGTTGATTGGTCTCGGCTGATACAGTGGCTCAGTTCATGCAGGGAAGACGCAACCATGTCTATTAGGCATTGGATGCTATGGCTGAGAGGATGAGTTGGCTCAATATTTCCGGGATACGGTGAGAGACCCATTAGGAACCCAGTCTTCAAAATGGTGGGTCTGACTTAAACTAAGGAGTGGATCAAAATTCCAGATACGGTGAGATTCATGAATTAGAGACCCAAGTTTGGGTGCACCATGATTAGAGAATCATGACAAGAGTTGTTCACTACTATTGGCTAACCCATCAGCAAATACTGGTAGGTGAGTTATGAGTTCAGTTGGTGAGACCGCACCACCCACTAGAATCATCAATCGCGGAGATTTTCGCATCTCTACAGAGGGAGTGTGGGATCCGAGAAAAATAGAGTGAGGAGCTAATTTGTTTAAAAATAAAATCCCTAAACAAATTGGTCAAGTCAAAATTACAGTATCTAACTTAGAATCTTTGACTCTCTACAGGAAAATGTCTGCGTACCAACCACTGGCACGTATCCTAGACACACATAGACTGACTGGACCCAATTATAAAAGATTGGCTCCAGGAATTACAAAATTGTTTTGGGTTCCGAGAGAAGTTAACACATGTTTTGACCAGGACCCTCCCACCTTACCAGCTCGTCCATCCACTGAACAGAGAGCGTCTCTGGAAAAATGGATTGACGAAGACAATAAGGCCAGATACTATCATGTTGGGCTCGATGTCTGATGAGCTCCAGCGCCAACATGAAGATTATCGGGACTGCTCGCCAAACTGTTGGCTCACCTGCAGGAGATGTTTGGTGAACAGGGATCGCGCAGCCACAATATCAAGTCACGAAACGACTTTTTAAGGCTAGATGCTGATGGGCAGTCAGATCACAAATTCACTGTCTGACAATGATTTTCATTTCTTCTTCTTCTTATCCAAGCCTGGAACTGCACATTATAAGGCTTGGTTGGTAAGCCCGAAAAAATAATTTAGTTGGATTGTTAGCCTAGAAAATAATCATATAAGGTTTTAGTTGGTAATTCTAAAAAACCAACTGAATTTAATTGTGATCCCAAAAAATAATTATGTAAGATTTTGGTTTGTCAGTCTAAAAAATCAACTAGATTTGATTATGAGCTCGAGTAAAACAATCACACTATAATCATGGTGCTTATAATAAAATTTCTAAGTGGAGCTTGGGGAGTGGATGTAGGTATGGGGTTGCACCGAACCATTATAAATCTCTTATCTTTATGTTGTGCTTTATTGACTTACTTTTAATTCTTGCATTGTATCATTTATTTTTAAATTTCATTGCTACACATTACATACATATCACTTGTACTAAAGTTAACTTATTTAAAGAACATAATTGTTCAAATTTAGATTTGCTCAAAGTTTTTTGAAAAACCCAAATCACCCCAATCTTGGGTTGCTAACCTTTTGGGAAACATTATCTTAGTAATTCTTCTTTTTGTACCGATCTTAATTTACAATGCTTATATGCCTTTTATCATAACCTTGTAGTTACTTATCTTCTTGCACTCAGCTTCTTATATATATATATATATATATATATATATATATATATATATATATATGTATGTATGTATGTATGTATAATGAAAATTATTTCCCTCACTTGTGTATATATATATATATATATATATATGTATGTATGTATGTATGTATGTATAATGAAAATTATTTCCCTCACTTGTCAATTTTGTTATGTCTATTCCTTATGTGCTTTTTATCTTTCTTTTTTATAATAACAAAAAGGAGGAGAAAAAATTGTGCAAATGTTAAATAACTTGACTAGGTACAAGAAGGGGGAGAAATGTATGTATGCAAATCCTTTTATTTGATTGAACTAGCATAAATTACAAGAAAAGCAGGAGTATTGCAACACAAAATTAATCTTACAATCTTGAAATTGCATAATCTATAAGAAAAAGGGGTAGCAATGCAAATTCTTTCTTAAAATCTTGAATCTTTTAGAAATAATGCTACCTTTTAGAATTAATGTTAGTTAAAATATCTTAATTGCATATTCTCACAAGAAAGGCATGACTTTAATCCTTTGTATCGACCTTTTATATTATTTTATTGCTTGGTACTCGAAGGATTTTGTCATCATCAAAAAAAGGAGGAGCTTGTAGATCCAAGGATCGATTTTAATGATGTGAAAATGCTTGAGTACATATGGTACTAATATAAGCTTGAGGAAATTATTGTAGAATTTCTTATGATGCTCAAAGGTCATATACAAAATGAAGAAAAAACCCTCTCCAAAATAACCAAAGTTTTAGTTTTCTAAGGATTTAAACCAGTGTTGGAAGAGAAAAGTCGACCTTTAATCATTGGAGCTAATGCTTGAACATCCACAAACTTAAACGGGAGGTAGTCAATTTTTTAAAAGTTCAAGAGATGACCCCAAAGTATTAGGAGTCAACCCCTGTGTGCTTATAGAAGAATGGCATAATCCATTGTGGCTCAAAAGCAGCAATCCAAGAAGGGGGCGGGGGGGGGAATGATGTGGTGAATATAATATAAAGTGGTAAAAATAAAAAGATGGAAGACAAGCAAGAAAAAAAATCAATCTACAATCACAAACATACAAAAATTATAGTGGTTTGGTGTAAAGTCGAGTATCTATGTCCACTCCTCTAAACCTCCTATTTGAAAATTCTACTATAATGACCAGGATTACAATCCAATTATTTTGACCAGAATCATAATCAATCAAGTTGGTTTTGCATAGGCTCATCAACCAAAACCTTTCTAACTAAGTCTCCTTTGACTTGGTTGAATACACACTACAAGAAATCATGAAATCTTCAGCATTCCCAACATTTTTTAAGTGCTAGCACAAGTAAAAAAAAATGTCGCCCATCATATCCTCTGCATTTTTAAAAAATGTCGGACAAGTATAGGCTAACATGATGTAGGGATTGTATTCCCATATTTATGAAATGTGGGGATTTAGTTTTTTTGACGACATTTTAAATAAATCTTTCCCAACATTTGCAGGGTGTCATAGATTTTACTCGCACTTTTAAATGCTGGAAAAACTATACATAATCACTATTTTGTTTTAATATTATCTTCCTTTTGTGGCACTTTTCAATAAGGGGGATTTAGCATTTTCATGGATGCTTTATCACGATTTTCATCGGCATTTGAAAGTATTGGGAAAGGCATATATAACAGAATTTTTATTTGCATTTTGTTGCAATTGAAAATTTAGGGTTTTAGTACTTATTATGGTCTTCCATAAAAACTTTTCGTGATATTTTTAGTGGCATTTAGACCTGTGAAAATACTATATAAAATATCCATATATTTTGTTGGGAACATATTTTTTGATATATCACTAATATCCATAAGAACCAGACATATAGCAAAACCTGAATTTTATTAGCTAAAACAAAAGATGTTCCTTTAAATGGTGATACATAATAAATAATATCCATAAACAAATCTCATCATAACAACCATACTGAAAATGTTTTTTATTGAAACAAATAAAATCATTCATATTCAATACTCATCATGATTGCAAAAAGAAATCATGCTTCCATTAATCTTCATCAACCACCACCTGCAGAAATTAAAAAAAAAAAACATAATTAGCTTATGATACATAATTATTTTATTGGTTAAAAAAGGAATTTGTAGTAAATACATATCTCCCTTTGATCTCCCTCAGGTGCTCTCCTTCCCCACGTATCTACGAAAAAGAGAATGAAATGAAAAGAAAAAAAAGCAAAAAGAAAAAAAAAATGATTAATCTTTGTGGGAAAAGGCCTTACCTTTTAATCTATTTGAGATACCATATTGTTATTATTGTGTTGCTTCACTCTAATAAAAAGAAGATGAAGAGGAAGGGACACAGAGACCAATATGACCTCATTTCCTGAATGTTAATAATGGAGCGCTCTACTTGAACCAGTCAGCACATCTCTCTACTTTTAAAGGGTCCTCCCAACTGACACTTCGATGCAAGTGATGGAACTCTAGTACCTAAACATTTTGAATGCTAGACCATATTAACCTCAAGTTTATGGGCACTTCTAGTCTATAGTCAAAGGTCAGACATTTTTACGCTTTCACATTAATGTAATCTTGCATTACTCATAAAATTTTAACAGAAAGTATTAACAGTGAACTTAGTCTACTAGTTGACATGTTTTGACACATGTATCTATTTCTGTATTTTTATATTTAATGTCAAAGTGCTTGGAACTTTAGATGGTGAAGCTTGTCAAACCCTTTGAGATGCTCAAGAAGTCTGTAACACTAGAAAATGTCCACAAAGTAGCATGCATTAGGATATGTAAGAGTGACAAACATATAAATGCTAAGGTGGACATTGATATACTTCAGTCACAATTGTATCATTACTAGAATTAGCTCCACCAATGAAAAAAAAAGAGTCAAAAACCAGATTCCTCCATGGAGAACTCTAGGTGGGAGAGAAAGGAGTTGTGCAAGAAGTTTCCAATTTGATAGTTCTATTTGATAGTAACTACAAGTATATTGTATACATCAAATACAGAAGGTTTTGGTAGTAGATCTGTTAAGAGTTGGCAAAAGTTAACTATGAAATTCCAGTATCAAAAACAACAATTAAAAGCAAATTTCCTTTCATGAGCTTCACTACTCAATCCATACTTTATATGGTCATCTTAGCAACAACAAATCCAAAATTGGTGGATCAAATGCACTGCTATGTGTGTAAAAGTTAGGTATTAAGACCTCTGTCCTTAAGCATCATCTTAACTTTGCTTCCAACATTTTTGAATGTTAGAGAGAAGGCCCGCAAAGCATCACTTTTAAATAGAGCAAGCAGCTAGGCGATGGAAAGCATCATGTGGATAAATTTTGCCTAATGCTGTAGTGTTCGGTGTTCTAATAGAAAGGAACAACAAAGAAGAAATTAATAACACATAGCTATTACTAACCATTAAAAACACAGAATTTAGAGAACTACTATTTTGTTTTCTTTGATCCCCATATATAATGTCAGAGATATATATTAAAAAGCAGTGAAGAAATTAATTTTTTAACTAATTACAAGTTAAAGCACACCAGCCACCTCAATAAAAAAATTGGTTTCTCTAATTCCGAGCATGTCTCCTAGCCAACCTTTCAAAACAATTAGACCACCTCTGGAAAGTAAGGAAAAGGAAATATTACACCATGAGCTTGAGTCTTTGTCTCTCTCATTCTGCGGTGGCTGGTGCAAGCTACCATGATAAGCATTTGGCCCTTGGAGTTGAATGACGTCAGAGAGGCCTTGTTCAAGCATCTACATGACACTCTAGAAAGGTGGAACTTAGCCTAGTGCAAGTCTCACACCACAGATTTGGTATCATATTCATATTATCATGAGAACAGAACTCTAATAAATTGAAATTTTAGCAGCTGAAGAAGAATTTCTTTGATCAAAAATCCCCAAACCCCCCAAAATATCATGCTTCTACCAAGATTAATCGCTAAAATCCTGAAGGGAAAAACTCACGCTGCCACAACTCGCACAAAATCCCCAGAAAAAACCCCAATCGGAACTAAGAAAGCCCTCTGATCTCCCTCAGGTACTCTCCTCCAGCACAGATGTCCGAAAAAGAGAATGAAATGAAAGAAAAAAGAAACAAAAAGAAAAAGAATGATCAATCTACGTGGAAAAGATCTTGTCTTTTAAGTTTTCCAATCTTTCCTTTGTTTTCGTTGATTTTTCCTATGTTTTCCCCAAGTTTTCCTATGCTTTTTCCGTCCTTAGGAGCGAGGCTTAGGGATCCCCCCCCCCTTGCTGCTCTCTCTTCTCTCTCTCTCTCTCTCTCTCTCTCCTTTATATATATAATATATATATATATATTATATATATATACACGTGTGTTATATATTATATACTATATTGTATATATATATATATAATATATATATATATATATATGTATTATATATATATATGTATATATATATATATAATACATGTATATATAGTTATATATATATATATATATATATATATATATATATATATATATATTATATATATATATATAATATAATATATGTATGTATGTATGTATATGTATATATTATATATATATATTATTATATATACTAATCTATATATATATATTTATATAGTATGTATATATATATATATATTATATATATATAATATATTATATATATTATTATGTATGTGATGTGATTCTATATATATAGTATGTATGTAGTAATGTAGTATGTATGTATAATATATATATATAATCTAATTATATATATATATACATATATATGTATTGTATGTTATAGTGATTATGTAGTATTCTATTTTATTAAATTATACTATTATAATACACACATACATACAACAATATATTATATATATAATATGCTGTGTATGTATGTAATGTAATTATTACATACAAATATATATATACATATATTATATATATATATATATATAGGTATATATTATATATATTATGTGTATGTATGTATGTTATATATATAGTATATATATATATATATATCTGTGTGTGTGTGTGTTATATATATATATATGTATGTATTATATATATGTGTTGTGTGTGTGTGTGTGTGGTATATATATTGTAATATGTTATATTACTATATATAATGTTATGTATATGTAATATGTATATTATATACAATGTATGTAATAATATAATGTAGTATATATATATATTAATGCATATACACACATATGTATGTATATATATATATGTATGTAGTATGTATGTATGTATATATAATATATAATAATGTATGTATATATATATACGTATTATATTATGTATGCTATATATATAACAGTATATATATATGTATGTATGTATATATATATATTATTTATATATATATATATATATTATTATATGTATGTTGTATGTATGTATGTTGTAGTATGTATGTATGTATATATATATATAATATATATATTATTAATATATACGTATTATATAATATACATACATATACATACATACATACACATACATATATAGTAATAACGTATGTATATATATATATATACATATATATAGTATATACATATATATATATATATGTATATATATATATATACATATATAATATCATTATGTATATATATATAATACATATATATATGTATATATATATATATACATATATATATTATATATATATATACATATAGTATATATACATATTAATATATATATATACATATATAATTAATATATTATCATATTATATATATATATATATATATATATATATATATATATAATATTATATAGTTAGTTATAGCCCAAGGTTGTGCAAGATAGATAATTATCAATATAAAATAATTTCTTTTTAATATAAATATTATAATAGTATTTTTTTATTTTTTATAATATTTTTATTTTTTTTATTTATTTATTTATATATAATATTTTTTATTATTTTATAACATAATATATTTTTGTTATTTTTATTATCTCCTTCTATGCGTCCGTCAGGTACGCATCACCCCGTTCGTTCCATCATGTTTTCTCTTCGACAAAAACCGATCCGATCGCACCCTACTCCTCTCTTCTTCTTTATATCTTCTCCACACTTGCTGGTGCCGACCATCGCTCTTCATTCTCTGTCGAAACATCGATTCCAATCATACCCCTGGCACCCTATCGGTATACCATCTTGCACCATCATTGAAGAAAGAGGGAAACTCTCTCTACTTTTCTTTTCTTTTTTCTTTTTTTTTATTTTTTCTATCTTTTTATAAATAATTTTTTTTTTTTTTTTCTTTCATTTCATACCTTCTCCATGCCCCGTCAGTATGCCCACCATATCCCCCTCTCTTTCAACAAACGTCGATTCTAATCGCCCGCTCCCTACTTTCTCTTCATACCTTCTCCAAACTTTTAAAGCTATTAAATTATAGAGATTTGACTTTCAATCGATGATACATGCTATAATTTATGGATAATTATTAGATTTGATCTAATCTGTCCAATGGATCGATTCAACTTAAAAAAAATATTATTTTTAAAAAATAATTTAGTATGTATTATTTTTAAATTAAAACAATAATATGCTTTTTTAAAATAATAATAAATTAATATTTTAAAAAAGTTATTATTTTTTTATAAATATTTTATTTATAAAATAATTTTTTTAAAAAATATTTTCATCTCTTATCTCTTTTTTATTTTTTATTTTTTAAATATTATTTTTTTAATTTTTAAAATATATTTTATTATTATTTAAAAATAATATTTAATTATTATAGATAATAAAATAATAATCCACATATCACACTAAATCATCTGAGATGTGAGGCAACACCACAATACTTTTTCATAGAGTATTATTATATATATATATATATAATAGATATATATAAAATAATATTCTGTAGAGTGGTATTGCAACTCAACAAGTTAAATCTCCCCATTGCGCCACATGTCCTAGTTTAAAGGTATTCGGCATACATAGAAAAATTTTGGGAACACATCGGGGGGGGCCTTGTGGTTGCAGGGAGGCAGTAAGTGGTGGAGAAGGCGGCGCGAAGAGGCCATGGTTGGAGGAGCAGGACAAGATGGAGGATGCGGGCATGGTCCATCACCACCCATGGCCTGCCTCAGTGGCGAAGGAGGCGGCGGAGAGGCCATGGTCGGAGGAGAGGATGAGATGGAGGATGCGGCATGGTCCCATTACCACCCATGGTGCCGGCATACTCTCATCTTCCTCTGCCGTCGCCCTGGCTGCGATGATGAATGTGGTTGTCGAAGGGATCGATCGGGATTGGCTGCTGCAAGGCACAAGCCAGTTTTTTCGACGGCCAGCATCGATGGGGATGTTGCGGAGAGTGCCATCGGTGGTCCAGTAGCGGTGGCAGGCCTTGCAGAAGTGGCAGGGTTGGTTCACATTGTAGTTATTGAAGTAGCAAAACTTAGTAAATTACTTTGACAAAGGAGACTTTTTCGGATGAGAGTTTTTAGTTTTATACTAGACAAAAAAGTAAATATCTTACAAATATTTTATTATTTCTTCTCTTTCTTCTCTCACGATCAATGTCGAGGATGACATTAGAATCACGTCCATTGGGGGGAAGATGCAATAGACGGAGTGTGTTAGATATGTATGCCCTAGAAGCCAGAATTGGCTGACACTTGTAATACACTTCTAGGAGCAAAATTATAATTTTGACTATAAATAATAAAATAAATTATTTTCTATCATATATGTGTATTTAGTGTCTGTGATACATTCCTTGAGTTAATGATAATGATAATTCTTATTTTTAAGAATTAAAAATTTAAGATGGAAATTTTCATTATTAACTCATAAAATGCTCCTGACCGTAGGATCATTATGAGGATGATGATTGATCCGGAAGGTTGGTATACAATCGCTTCTTTATAGTAGATGAGTCATGAGTCTATGGTGTAGAAATACCACAGCGAGAATACAAGTACTTGTTAGAAAATAAGGGCACTGAGCGTGACTATCTCGCGTAGTCATAAGAAAATCTACCTTCTCGTCAATGACTGACTTAAAGCTACAGTGGTGTGTCTGATTCTTTAACTTGAGGTGCATCGGCAGTTCACCTTGAGGGTGTTATAGTTTGACTACACCATGACTCAGTCTTCTAGCCATTCGGAATCCTGAGATGTATGTTGGCTATAGCATGTTCATTGTAGGAATTGAATTGCACCAAGATGGAATCTATCTACTTCGGAGGAAGAGGAGCAGCCCTATAATGATCATGAGAATCAAATCCATAAGCCCATGGCCATGGCAGAGAGTAAAATAATAGAAAGAGTTTCTATTAAGGTTTTCACATCGAACTTGAATCAAATTATTAAATCATATGATAAAAATTAGGGTTTGACAAGTTCACCTTAACCCTAATCTGATCGGGGCTCAAGATAGAAGAACTTAATCACATAAGTAGCTGCACTGAGAGGTTCTTTTTTAGTTTTGATGGGTTGCCATCATATACTGCTAGGTGTCACTGATGGATTTTGGGAGCAATTAGAATGATTTAGATGATCGATCATTCTAGTTGTCTGAATCAGAAGAGTTCTGATCCATCAAAAGGAGTTTCGATAATGTTGATGATGGAGATCATGACATATCTCATTACCATATAGAACAAAACCTAACTAGGTCACATAAACAAGAGTTTGGATCTGGATATCATCAATTGAACTAATCCAATTCAATTGATTTGAATTAGATTCAATTAGGTTCAAGAAAATTATGCTAGCACACGATTGAACCTAACATTCTTCTTTTTCTATCATTAAAAGTTATCTCGATTGAGCCAAATGAGTTTGTACTCACTCAGGTACCTTTATCTGATCTGACTGAAGCTTATTCAGGTCAGAAAAGGATTGTCTTAATTTATGAGATAAATTTGAGATAATACCTACCATTTTTCATCATCTACTAATTCTTGTCCTTTGACTTTGGTCAAACATTGACCTTTGACCCTTGGACATCTGCCCATGTGTCATGTACTTATTGGAGAGCAAATAGGAGCTTTTCTCCTCACTGGAATTTGGAAAGGAGGGGGCGCACGCCTAGGATGGCGTGTGCCCATGGATAGGGATGCCTGAAGTCCCATACGGATGGGACTCCAGGTTGCTTCTTGGATTCAAACTAAGTGACCCTCACCTATAGACTTTGACCAATCTTAGGCGCCATCTAAGGATGAATCTATAGATCTCTCATCTGATTGGATCAGATGATGTCATCCCATCAATCAAATTTAGATCTGATTGCACGAAGTAACATGATTGGCCGGGGTGATGTGACATTGCATGGCGCAGCAGGGTCTATATAAAGACCTATCTGCACCCAACTTTCATAGAACTTTCTCCTAGCCACGCTCCAAGGCTGTCCCTCTCCCTCCTCCATGTCACCTTTCTGATCCTCTCTCTCCTCTCCACACCCAAGAAAAATTGGGCTTCAGATTAGTGCGAGTCAGATAAGAAAAGGCTGACAAGAAAGAAAGAAGGCAGCACTACTGCAGAGACGACAGCAGATCCTCAAAAGAAGTTTCGAAGATCCTCCAAATTAGATCTAGATCTGATTTTTGAAGATGTGATAAAAAAGAAGAAGATTTTCAAATCTAGCCTAAGTGGATACCGATAGAGGTCAGATGTTTGCATGGCTAGATCCAGAATCTCAGGCAATCAGTAGGATCATCAACGAATAATCGGATTACCCAAAATCAAGATAAAATTAATTTAGATTTAATTTAATTTAATATTTTTATTTATCAGATCATAAAATTAGATCTAAAAAATATCAGATCTAATTTAGATCTAAGAAAAATTTTTTGAAATATGCCTCTCAATCCAATCAGATTTGAACGAACCTGACCCGAGAAAATCTGATTTTTCTCTTCAACTGGTATCAAAGCCAGGTTTGTATAAAATTTATTTAGATCTAATTTAATCTGATGAATTAGTATTTTTAGATATCACATGAGATATGATTATATTTAAAATTAAAAAATAAGAAAATTAAAATTAATTAATCTAGATCTAATATGTATGAGATACATAACTAGACTAGGAATAGAATTATTCTATGTGTAGTCTAGTATAATCATAATTTTATTTAATTAAATATAATTTTAAAATCTATTTATTTATTATTTTTTGATCTTATAAATATTATAATCAGATCTAAAAATAGAAAATAAATTAAATTTAATTTGTTCATATGAGATATGATAGTTGCATGTTTAGACTAGTTGTAGAATAGTTCTACAAAAGGGTCTAGATTAAATTTTATTTAATGTGATCAAATTTAAATTTAATTTTTTAGATAAATTATGAGATAATTTAGATCTAAAAAATATGCATGATATGATACATGAGGTGTATGCAAAATATATTTTAATTAGATCAATTTTTATATGAGATATATACTTAGATCTAATTAGTTTTGTAAATTAGTTATATTTCTGATTAAGGCATTCTCCTTAGCCGTTCGATCGTAAGAATAAAGTAGGATTTAAAAACTCTCTTCTCTCATTCGATGGGGTGTTCTTATGATGTGTAGGGGTGTTGCACGTTCATCCTTAATCAAAAATCAAGAACTTACTTTCTGCAAAATCTTAGATCTTGAAACCCTAGGATCTTATTTACATATTTTGTTAATGAATCCTAAACTTAATTAAGAATTAAGATTATAAAATATATTAGATCTAAAATTAAAAATTTTTAGATTTAGGACATATTCATAAAATTGGGTTTGGGCTTGGATGGCTCAATTAGGTCTAAGCGGTTGATCAAATCGAATCAAGAGTTGGTTAGATGGGATCAACAATGCTTAAATTGACCAGCCTAATAGGATTAAGTTTGGGTCAAGATCGAGTCACGTGAGTGATCAATCAAGCTAAGACCTAATTAGGCTTAGTGGTTAGAGTCTGGATTGTAGGCTAACCCGATTAGTTCTGGCTCAACAATTTGATGTCTAAGGTAAGTTTGGCAGATACGATCGATTGATTTTTAATTGGAGGCTACTCGACTCGATTGCATTCTTGTCGAGTTAATGGCATATCCATCGATCTCGCTTACCTAGCCATGTTTGTTGACTCAATTCTGATCTGAGGTGGTCAATAATCCGAGCTAACCTATGCCACTAGGTTAGTCATAATGATTATGACTATGTCAAGTCTAGTTTAATGAGACCTAAATCAAATCTCTCTAAGAAAAGATTAAGTCTAAGGTCTTCCATCATTGTAGATGTGTGGGCGGGTTGATTATTCTTGGCTAGTTACAGTGGTTCAGTTGCACTGGAAAAACGCAACCATGTCTATTAGGCATTGCATGCTACAGGCTAGAGGATAAATTGGGCTCAATATTTTGGATGCGGTGAGAGATCCAATTAGGAATCTAATCTGTGCAAATAGTGGGTCTGACTTAACTAAGGAGTGGATCAATATTTCGGACATGGTGAGATTTATGAATTAAAGACCAAGTTTGGGTGCACCATGATTAGAGAATCATTGAATAAGAGTTATTCACTCATTGGCTAACCCATGACCAATAACTATTAGGTGAGGTGATGAGTCAGTTGGTGGGACCGCACCATCCACTAGAAATTATTAATCATGAAGATTTTCACATCTCTATAGAGGGAGTATAGAAATCCAAGAAAATAGTGGAAGCTAATTTGTTTAAAAATAAAATCTCTAAATAAATTGGTTAAGTCTTAATTACAATATCTAACTAAAAACTTTGACTCTCTACAGAAAAATATCTACATCCAATCCATTAGCATGAATCCTGGACACCCATAGACTAACCAAACCAAATTACAAGAATTGGCTCTAAAACTTCAAAATCATTTTGAGTTTTGAGAAGTTAACTCATGTATTAGATCAGGACCCTCCCACCTTACCAGCTCGTCCATCCGCTGAACAAAGAGTATCTCTGGATAAGTGGACAGACGAAGATAATAAGATCAGATACTACATGTTGGGCTCGATGAACTTCAGCACCAATATGAAGATATCAAGACTGCTCGCCAAATATTGGCTCACCTATAGGAGATATTTGGTAAACAGAGTCGCGCAGCTAAGTATCAAGTTACTAAACGACTGTTCAAGGCTAAGATGCATGATGGGCAGTCAGTTCAAGATCATTATCTGATGATGATCAAGAACTTAGAAGAGCTTGAGAAGCTCAGAGTGAGGTTGGACTTGGATCTATAGAATGATATAATTCTACAATCCTTGATTGATGCGTATGGGCAGTTCATCATAAACTACCATATGCATAAACTTTAAAATTTCTTGGCCAAACTTATGAACATGCTGGTTACCGCTGAGCTTTCCATGAAAGGTTCTAAAGACTCGGTGCTTGCTATGGAATGGACTTCTTCCAAGAAAAAGTCTTTTGAAAAGAAGAAAAAGTCTATGAAAAAGTAAAAGATAGAAGAAGGAAAGAAAAAAAAGACAAAGCTCAAGAATACCGCTGACAAAAAAAAATATTTTCATTGCAACAACAACGACCACTGGAAGTGAAACTGTCCTACATACTTGGCCACCCTAAAGAATAAGGAGGCAGGTCTTTCTGGAGGTATTTTCGTCATTGAGTCTAACCTTATGATTTCTTCTGCATCTAGTTGGGTACTTGACTCTGGTTCTAGTACCCACTTATGCACTTCTATGCAAGATCTTGAGGATAGCAAAAGGCTGAAGGATGGTGAGATGATCCTATGCATCGAAAATGGAGCAAGAGTTGCTGCCATGGCTGTGGAAATATATCCTCTTCGACTACCATCTGGTTTAGTCTTAGTGTTAAAAGATTGTTATTATATACCTACAGCAAGCAAGAATTTGATTTCTATTTCTTGCCTTATATTAGAAGGCTATATAATTAGTTTTCTTAAGGACCATTGTAATATTCTTTATGAAAGAAATAAAATTATAAGTGGTTTTCTCATTAACAATCTTTATCAGTTATATGTTGATGTATATATTTTTAATTTTGAATAAAATATGAATGCCATAAAATCAAAATGAACTAGGGATAGTCCAAATAATAGGTATCTATGGTACCTAAGATTAGGTCATATAGCAGAAGATAGGATTAACAAATTGGAGAAAATCAAGCTATTGCGTCTATTGACTTTCGAGTCATATCCAATTTGTGAATCCTATCTTCATGGCAAAATGACTAAGCTTTCTTTTGTAGGACATGGGGAAAGGGCCACGGATCTCCTTGCCCTAGTACATACTGATGTGTGTGGTCCATTTGATGTGCCCACTAGAGGCAACTCTGTCTACTTCATAACCTTTATCGATGATTTATCTAGGCATGAGTATGTTATCTTATGAGACACAAGTCTGAAACCTTTGAAAAATTTAAGAAATTTAGACATGAAGTAGAAAAGCAAATTGAAAAATCCATTAAGGTTCTTCGATCAGATCGAAGAGGTGAATACCTTAGTGGAGAATTTTTGAACTATCTCAAAAAAAATGTCATAGTCTCTCAATGGACTCCACCTAGAATACATCAACTCAACAGAGTTTCAGAATGGAGAAATCGGACTCTATTAGATATGGTCCGATCCATGATGAGCTTCACAGACCTTCCTAATTTTCTTTAGGAATACTGTTTGTTAACTGCAATATACTTACTAAATAAGGTTCCTTCTAAAATCATTCCTACCATACCGTATGAGATATGATATAGTAAAAAACTAAGTCTGAGTCATCTCAAAATTTGGGATTGTCCGGCTCATGTCAAAGGACAACAAGCGGACAAGTTAGACTTTAGGTCCTTCAGAGCTCGATTTATAGGATATCCTAAAGAGTCATTAGGATATTATTTCTACATTCCAGAAGATCACAATGTGATTGTGAGTCGACATGCTATCTTTCTTGAAAAATAGTTTATTCAAGATAGCGGCATTAGAAAGTAGATCAAACTCGAAGAAAAAGTCTCATAAGAGCAACGAGCTAAGGATCAAATGGAACCAAATCAGGTTAAGCAGAACCAAATCAGGTTAAGCCAATCCATTCACTACCTCCTCCACCTCGTAGATCGAAAAGAATTTTCCATCCCTCTGAGAGGTACTTAGGTACAATTTCAAAGAAAGTAGAAGAAATATTTCTTGTAGGTAATGGGGTTCATGGTGATAATCTCAAAATCTATAACGAGATGATATCAGATATCGACTCTGAGAAATGGTTAGAGACAATGAAGTCAGAAATTGACTCGATGCACTCAAATCAAGTCTGGACCTTGGTAGATCCACCAAAAGATATAGTACCTATTGGATGTAAATGGATCTACAAGAGAAAGATAGGTGCAGATGGAAATATGAAGACATTCAAAGCTAGATTAGTGACAAAAGGTAATAGTCAATGCGAAGAAATTGACTATCAGGATACCTTTTCACCAGTAGCTCTGCTAAAATTCATCCGCACATTACTTGCTGTTGCAGCCTATTTTGATTATGAAATATGGCAAATGGATGTAAAAATGGCGTTCTTAAATGGATATCTTGAGGAAGATATTTATATGGAACAGCCGCTAGGTTTCACATCCAGTGATGATGATCATAAGGTATGCATGTTGCAAAGGTCCATATATGGACTTAAACAAGCATCTTGGAGCTAGAATACTCATTTTAATGATGTAATCAAATTATTTGATTTCATCATGAATGAGGAGGAGCCATGTGTCTTCAAAAAAGGTCAGTGGAAGCGCTGTTGTCTTCCTTGTATTGTACATGGATGACATCCTTCTTATTGAAAATGATATTCCCATATTGACCATAGTCAAAATATAGTTATCTAAAGAATTCTCCATGAAAGACCTAGAAGAAGCATCCTTTATTCTAAAAATTAAGATCTATAGAGATAGACCAAATAGGATGCTAGGACTTTCATAGAAGATGTACATAGAGAAAGTGCTAAAGTGATTTAGCATGAAAAACTTGAAGAGGGGTTTAGTGCCCTTCAGATATGGAATTCATCTTTTCAAGAAGATGTGCCCTAGCACACCTGAGGAAATAGAACGCATGAGCAAGATCCCTTATGCTTCAGCAATAGGGAGCCTCATGTATGCCATGTTATGTACACGACCTGATATAGCTCATGCTATGAGTGTCACGAGCAGATATCAGTCAAATCTAGATGAAGAATACTGGACTTCTATTAAATGTATCCTTAAGTACTTAAGAAGAACTAAGAATATGTTACTGGTCTTTGGTAATAGAGAACTCAAGTTCAGAGGTATATAGACTCAAATTTTATGTCCGATGTAGATGATCGAAAGTCGACATCTGGGAGTCTATTTTTGTGCAATGGTGGAGCTATCAGTTGAAAGAGTTTAGTAGATTCCATCATGAAAGCAGAATATATCGCTGTATCAAAAACTACAAAGGAGGCATTCTGGTATAATAATTTTGCCATAGAGATTGAAGTAATGTCATCAGATGCCATTCCTCTGTACTGCGATAACAATGGCGTCATAGCCCTTGCTAAGAGTCGAGGTCTCACCAGATATCCAAGCACATCGAGCGGTGATACCATCTCATCTGAAATTACCTCAAGAAGGAATACATCGAGATCAAAAGAGTCGACTCCACAGATAATGCGGTGAACCCACTTACAAAGTCATTGGGCCAGCAGAAGATCGAAGTCCATCTTGAGAAGATGGGACTTAGATTTGTAGTTAATTGGCTTTAGATCAAGTGGAAGTTTGTTAGATATGTGTGCCCTAGAAGCCAAAATTTGCTGATACTTGTAATACACTTCTAAGGCAAAATTATAATTTTGATTATAAATAATAAAATAAATTATTTTCTATCATATATGTGTATTTAGTGTCTGTGATACATCCCTTAAGTTAATGATAAAGATAATTCTTATTTTCAAGAGTTGAAAATTTAAGATAGAAATTTTCATTATTAACTCATAAAATGCTCCTAATCGTAGGATCATCATGAGGATGATGATTGATCCAGAAGATTGGTGTACAATCGCTTCTTTATAGTAGATGAGTCTTGAGTCTATGATGTAGAGATACCAGAGCGAGAGTACAGATACTCGTTAGAGAATGAGGGCACTGAGCTTGACCACCTCGAGTAGTCATAAGAAAGTCTACCTTCTCATCGATGACTGACTCGAAGCTGTAGTGGTGTGTCTGGTTCTTTTATCTGAGGTGCATTGATAGTTCACCTTAAGGGTATTATAGTTCGACTACACTATGACTCGATCTCCTAGCCATTCGAAATTCTGAGGTGTATGTTGGCTATAGCATGTTCATTATAGGAATTGGATTGTACCAAGATGAAATCTATCTACTTCGATGGATGAGGAGCAGCCCTATGATGATCATGAGAATCAAGTCCTAAGCTCATGGCCATGGTAGAGAGTGAAATAATAGAAAGAGTTTCTATTAAAATTTTCACATCGAACTTGAATCAAATGATTAAATCATATGATAGAAAATAGGGTTTGACGAGTTCACCTTAACCCTAATCTGATCGATGCTCAAGATAAAAGAACTTAATCACACAAGTAGCTGCATTGAGAGGTTCTTTTTTAGTTTTGATGGGTTGCCACCATATACTGCTAGGTGTCACTGATGAATTTTGGGAGCAATTAGAATAATTTAGATGATCGATCATTCTAGTTGTCTGAATCAGAAGAGTTCTGATCCATCGAAAGGAGTTTCGATGATGTTGATGATGGAGATCATGACATATCCCATTACCATACAGAACTGAACCTAACTGGATCACAAAAATAAGGATTTGGATCTGGATATCATCAATTGAACTAACTCAGTTTAATTGATTTGAATTGGATTCAATTAGGTTCAAGAAAATCGTGCTAGCATATGATTGAACCTAACATTCTTCTTTTTCTATCATTAAAAGTTGTCTCGACTGAGCTAAATGAGTTTGTGCTCACTTAGGTTCCTTTACCTGGTCTGACTGAAGCTTGTCTAGGTTAGAAAAGGATTGTCTTAATTTATGAGATAAATTTGAGACAACACCTATCATTATCCGTCACCTGCTAATTCTTGTCCTTTAACTTTGGTCAAACGTTGACCTTTGACCTTTGGACATCTGCCCATATATCATGCACTTATTGGAGAGCAGATAGGAGCTTGTCCCCTCACTAAAATTTGGAAAAGAGCGGGTGCATGCCTAGGATGGCGTGCACCCATGGATAGGGATGCCTGAAGTCCCATACGGATGGGACTCCAGATTGCTTCTTGGATTCAAACTAGGTGACTCTCACCTATAGACTTTGACCAGTCTTAGGCACCATCTAAGGATGAATCTGTGGGTCTCTCATCTGATTGGATCAAATGATGTCATCCCATCAATCAGATTTAGAGCTGATTGCACGAAGCAACATGATTGGCCGAGGTGATGTGGCACTGCATGGTGCAGCAGGATCTATATAAAGACCTATCTGCACCCAACTTTCATAGAACTTTCTCCTAGCCATACCCTAAGGCTGTCCCTCTTCCTCCTCCATGCCACCTTTCTAATCCTCTCTCTCCTCTCCATGCCTAAGAAAAGTTGGGCTTTAGATTAGTGTGAGTCAGACAAAAAAAGGTTGATGAGGAAGGAAGAAGGCAGCACTGCTGCAGAGATGACAGCAGATCTTCGAAAGGAGTTTCAAAGATCCTCCAAATCAGATTCAGATCTGATTTTTGGAGACGTGATAAAGAAGGAGAAGATCTTCAGATCTAGCCTGAGTGGATACCGATAGAGGCCAGGCGTTTACATGGCTAGATCTAGAATCTCAGACAATCAGCAGAATCATCAATGGATAATCGGATTATCCAAAATCAAGATAAAATTAATTTAGATTTAATTTAATTTAATTTTTTTATTTATCAGATCATAAAATCAGATCTAAGAGAAAATTTTTGAAATATGCCTCTCGATCCAATCAGATTTGAACGAATCTGATTCGAAAAAATCTGATTTTTCTCTTCAGTGTGGTTGTGGAAAGGATCGACTGGGATCGGCTGGGGCAGGACCAGTAGGGGTGCACCTAGGAACTCGAAATGGTTCCTCGGCTCTTCGATGGGGTGGCTTTTGTGTTCAATGTCGAGGATGACATAGAAATCATGTCCGTCGGGGAGAAGAGGGGTGCGGAGGTCGCTGTTAAGGTCCTCCATCGAAGCTCGTAGAGCGAATCTTAGGGAGGTAAGAAGAGATGGTGAGACGAGGACGATCAGGGAAAAAGGAGATGAGGAAAGTTCGGATAGAATAAATAGTAACGGTGGTTTATTTGGTTTTTTTTTCTCTACCATGCGGTAGGCCAATCCGATGAATAGGAGCATGTCCAGGAGCTGAATCTCGCCCTTCTCCTCCAAGACCACCATGGCCCCTCTGATTTTTTTTCAGTGATGGATGGATGAGGAGCTAAGAGAGCAAAAGAATGATAGGATAATATCATATTAATAGTGATTTGTTTGATTTTTTTTTTTCTCCACCATGCGGCGTTCTAATTCAATGGATAGGAATATGTCCAAGAGCTGAACTTCGTCCTTCTCCTCCAAGACCACCATGGCCCCCTCTGATTCTTTTTAGAGAAAAGTGGATGAGGGGCTAAGAGAGCTAAAGAATGATAGGACAATATTACATCAATTACAAAAGGATAATATCATACTTCAGTTGTTAGTTGAACCAAATTTCATTAACCTAATTTAAGACTACCTATTGGTTAAATTTGTATCTTTCATAAAATATTCAATTAATTCTATTTAATTAATTTAAGATAGATATTTCATTTATTTAATTTGACTGTTGTTCATATGAACCAATCTGACTTGAATTCATCTAAACCATAAAAGATTAACATGTAACAGAATATAGAAAATATAAATTGATGAAGCAGTGAGGCCATGCCTCTGATCTAGGGAGTCAAACGGAGACCCAAAAGGTCCTCTATTTTGGTCTAAGACCCATAAGAAAAAGAAAGAAAAAAAAAAGAAAAAGAAAAAAAAGAAGAAAAGAAAAAAAAAGAAGAGAGAGAGTTTCTTTCTCTTCCTTCTCTCCCTTCTCTAAGTTTGAAATCTCCATTTTCTCTCTAGAAGTCCGACTTTCTCTCTATTTTCTTTCTCTAAAATTATTTCTTTTTTTGGATGATTTCTCTCTCTAAGATCAGTCCAATGAAGGACTTTTGATGATTTTGAAAAAGCATAGTGAAAAGGGGATGGCCGGGATGGGAGATGTTGGCGGTGACAGGAAGGGGGTCAGGCAGGAGGCAAGGAAGGATGAGGGGCAGTGGTGGCATCGGGGGCAGCTATACCAACAGGGGCGCCGGGGGCTACGATCAAGATCGGCATTTGCTGAGAGAGAAAGAGAGCAGTGGTGGACAGCACCGACGGACGTGAAGAAGATATGAGAAGAAAAGAGGGGATGAGGGTGCGATCAAGATCGACGTTTGTCGAGCAAAAAAAAGAATCATGGTGGGGTGGCAGGGGAGGCAAGGTAGCACCGGCGAGCATGAAGAAGGCACGAGAACAAGAAGGAAGAAGAAAAAAATGATAAAATATTATTTTATAAAATAATAAAAAATATAATATATATAATAAATAAAATAAAATAAAATATTAAAAAAATTAAAAAATATTTATTATAAATATTTATTATTAAAAAAATTTAATAATTATAGATCATAATTATCCATTTCATATAATACGTGAGTCTTCAATTAGTTATATATATATATATATATATATATATATATATATATATATATATATATATATATATATATATATAAAATAATATTTTATGAAGGGGTACTGTAATGTTGCCATCTTGGTTATTTCTAATGACGTTTGTTATGCCACGTGAACCACCATTTTGGTCGCACTAAGTCTTCCATCCGCTGGGCCGTCGCCATCCTTCCGTCTCTGGAGCCCCAGCGTAAACACGGTCCGCCTCCGTCGCGTCTTCGACCTCTTCGATCGTAACGGCGACTGAGAGATCACCATCGACGAGCTCACCCTCGCTCTCGACTGGCTTGGCCTGGGCGCCGACGGCGATGAGATTGGCTGCACCAACGCCGCCTATATCTCTCCCGGCTGCGCCGACCTTGCTTTCGACGACCGCTCCCTCGGCGATGCTCTGTTCGGCGCCGCCGCACCCGGCGACGAAGGCCCGATGGTGGCGGAGGAGGAGTAGGACATGAGGGAGGCATTTCGGGTGTTCGACGAGGACGGCAATGGCTTCATCTTGACGGTGGAGCTCCAGCTTGTGCTGGCCAAGCTCGGCCTTCCGGAGGCCCAGAACATCGCAAGGGTCCACGAGATGATCTGCTCCATCGATCAGGACCGCGACGGACGGGTGGATTTCGGCCAGTTCAAGCACATGATGCAGGGGATCTCTGTCCCAAGCAACTGATGGATGGTCTGAGATGTGTCTTTGACCTCCTCGACCGTAACGACGATGGAGAGATCACCATCGACGAGCTCGCCCTCACTCTCGACTGCCTTGGCCTGGGCACTGACCGCGATGAGATGGGCTACACCGTCGCCGCCTATATCTCTTCCGATCGTGCCGGCCTCGCTTTCGACGACTTCGAGGATCTCCACCGCTCCCTAGGCAACACTCTTTGTTACCATCGCATCTGGCGACGAAGGCCTGACGGCTCCTTTGGAGCGACTTCCGGAGGAACACTGCTCTCTCCGTCAACATCTCAATCGCCCCCATTACCGGCAATCTCCTCCTCTCTTCTTCAGAACTGGGCCACCTGAAAGGCAAAACATGGTAAAGACGTTGATCAGGGTTTAGGCTTTTATTTAGCCTGTCGTAGGGTGCATTGTGACGTTTGAGGTAACCATTGAAAAGACACTCGAGTCTACTCCCCGGGATTGTTCTAAATTACTGTATCATCGCGTGATATTCCGTGATTATGTACTGCTTTAGTCGAGTGTACGTACAGGAGATCGAATCAACAAGATGAACAAATAAAATTAAATATTATTTTAAAAATTTTATATTTCATGTATTTTATGAGTTTATAATGGAGGCTTCTATCTCCGTTTGATATGGATTTGAGGAAAAAAAAAAAGGTCATATAATCCATTACCTATTTGGCACTCCAAGCTGCATTTCTCTGGTTGAGTATTATTTTATTTGGAGTAATTTAATGGGTTAGGATTGGTTGGGTACAGTGAAAGCCATGATGCCGAATAAGGCTCCAGCGAGCAATGGAGGCTCAAGCTTTAATGCAAAGCCTCTATCTGAAATATGAGATTTTAGGAAAAAGAGAGAGCACTATATAAAAATGGTGATAAATAATAATATAGTAATATGGGCTCTCATCAAAGGGTATAATTAAAATCGATATTTATTAAAAAAAATAATGATGAAGTGGCACAGATATGAGAAAAAAAGAGAGGACGATGGGTGCGATCGAGATTGATGTTTGCTGAAGAAAAAGAGGAGCCACGGTAGAATGGCAAGGAGTGGGCTAATACTAGCGAGCATAGAAAAGATATAAGAATAAGATGGAAGAAAAAAATAAAATGAAATATTATTTTATAAAATAATAAAAAATATAATATATATAATAAATAAAATAAAATAAAAAATATTAAAAAATTAAAAAATATTTATTATGAATATTTATAATTAAAAAAATTTAATAATTATAGATCATAATTATCCATCCCATGCAATGCATGGATCTTCAACTAGTTTATATTTTAAAAGGTATAAACATAATGTTAACCATCTATAATTTTAATTTTTATAAAAATATATATATAATCAAGGTTGGATAGCAAGAATTTTTTTTTGTACATAATGGATCATAAGATCAAAAAAATAAAAAAATGGTCAAATTTATTAATTTTTTATTTATTAAGTAAATATTAATTAAAGATAGGAGAATGGATATAAAAATATTTTTTTAGTATGTATGTTTTTAAGATTGGCTAATATTAATATATACTTATAGCCAATTTTTCCATTTTATATCAGCTAAACATAGTATTTCTTATTTATTAATCTCTTAAGCAATAATATTTATGAAATTATACTTAGCATTTTATTATAAATGAGGGGCAAAATCTAATTTTTTTAGTATTTTTAAAAAATATGGCTCAGTTAATGTTGTGGAAAAATTTGTACCCAGCATTTATCATAAATGCAAGGCAAAATCTAATTTTTTTAATATTTTTTAGAAATGAGGTTAAATTAATATCATGAAAAATAAAATTTCTATAGTGACAACCATCTAATTACGAGCTTGGACTAGCCTAAATCCTTAAGTTTTTTTTTTAAAAAAAATTGTTACAATATAAAGAGTATAATGAATAAATAATTTAAATCTTAAGAAATAAAAATATTTGGTAGCTCAAGAAAGTTGATGAAGATATCTCTTGAATGCAACGACTTCCTCCTTGAATGCTTGAAAGAAGCTTAGTTAAATATTTGGAGGGGATGCTTCAACTAATAGGTCACACAATCAATGCTCTCAAGCTTTTCTTTCAATTGAATTTAATGAAGGAAGGTTGACTTCAATGGTCCCTTAAATTTTTCTTCCCTTTGGCCCTTTTATTCTTTCTTCTTTTCACTTCATTATCACTATTTCCCAATTAAATTCTCCACTTAAATACCTCCAAAAATAACTGAGAAACATTGGAGGACTCAAAATAGTTATTGGCACCTTTTTCTAGTTGTTGGAGAAGTTCTACAAAACCATCTATTAGGCTGTCAATGCAGAGGAGTCGACTCTAGATCTTTAAGAGTTGACTCGGCTTTTTCAGGAATTGACTTGCAAGCCATAGTATCCTAGAATAGCTTTCTATTTTTTGACTATAGTTGTTGGAGATAAATCCCACTCCCACCAAAGTCCAGCTTGATGCTTAGCCTAATGCAACTGATAATTACGGAAGAGCTTCGATTGAAAATTTTCTTTCAGCCAGTCGAACTCCTCAGCGGTCGAACCCCTCCAGTGATCGAACTTTTTTCGGATTTCAGCCAAACTCCTTCCAAATTTCTCCTTCAGTCGGACTTCTTTAAGAGCCGAACTCCTTCCAGATTTCTCCTTCAATCGAACTCCTCCAAAGCCAAACTCCTTCCAAATTTCTCCTTCAGTCAAACTCCTCCAGGAGCCGAACTCCTTCCAATTTTTTTCTTTAGTCGAGCTCCTCCAGGAGCCAAACTCCTTTCAGACATCCTCCAGCAATCAGATTCCTCCAGGAGCCAAACTTCTTACAAATTTCTCCTTCAATCGAGCTCCTCCAAGAGCCAAACTCTTTCAGTCGGATTTCTCCTTCAGTCAAGCTCCTTCAGGAGCCAAACTTTTTTCGGACTTCTCCTTCAGTCGAACTCCTTCAGGAACCGAACTTCTTATGAATTTCTCCTTCGATCGAACTCCTCCAAAGTTGAACTTCTTTCAAATTTTTCCTTCAATCGGACTCCTCCAAGAGCCAAATTCCTTCCAGATTTCTTCTTCAATCGAGCTCCTCTATGAGTCAAACTTATTTCAGACATCCTCCAATAGTCGGATTTCTCCAGAAGCCGAACTCCTTATGGATTTCTACTTCAATCGAGCTCCTTCAGAAGTTGAACTCCTTCAGTCAGATTTCTTCTTCAGTCGAGCTCCTCCAGGAGCCGAACTTCTTCCAAACTTCTTCTTCAATCGAACTCCTCTAGGAGCCGAACTTCTTACGAATTTCTCCTTCAGTCGGATTTCTCCAAGAGCTGAACTCCTTTCAGACTTCTTCTTTAGTCAAACTCCTTTAGAAGCCAAACTTCTTATAGATTTCTCCTTCAGTCAAACTCCTTCAGGAGCCAAACTTCTTCCGAACTTCTCCTTCAGTCAGATTCCTTTAGGAGCTAAACTGCTTTCGGACTTTTTCTTCAATCGAGCTCCTTCAGGAGCCAAACTCCTTCTGAATTTTTTCTTCAATCAAATTCCTCTAGGAGAAAAACTTCTTCTGGACTTCTCCTTCAATCGAACTCCTCCAGGAGCTGAACTCCTTATAGATTTCTCCTTCAGTCGGAATCCTTCAAGAGTCGAACTCTTTTTGGACTTCTCCTTTAGTCGGATTCCTCCAGGAGCCAAACTCCTTCTGAACTTCTCTTTTAATGGAGCTCCTCTAGGAGTCAAACTCCTTTCAAACTCTTTCTTCAGTCAGATTCTTTCAGAAGCCGAACTCCTTTCGGACTTCTCCTTCAGTCAGATTCCTCCAGTGGATTACTTCCAGAGTTCAGCTAGCATTTCTTTCGAATGATCTCCTCTAGTCGTATTTCCTTTAGGAGCTTGAACTCCTCTAAAATTGATATATGTCAAAGCTCTTCACCAACCAACGCCTGCTTTCTCCAAACTTTGACTATTAAATCTCAATGAATAGCCACTTCATGGCAACAGATATCACTCTCCATAACAAACTCCATGTGGTCCCGAGCGACCCATTACTAGACGGTTATGGCCGTCACTATCAGTCTATTATAGGCTCCATCTATAAAAAGAGACCTCCTAGATACGTTTTCTCTAAGCTCTCTTTTTCTTCTCAAAATTCTACAGAATTCTTACCTGAGCACTCCATTTCTATTGGTCGAAAGAGCTGACTTGATCATCGGAGGATCCTACCGGAGCCACTACCACTGACTCCAAATGGGACTTTATTTTGTAGGTCACTGACGGTGACCTTTTCTTTTTCAACTCCAGCTCGATCCGATGTCAACCAGATTTTGCACCAACAGAATTGGCGCTAGAAGAAGGTCCCTTTGTCCCTTAGGTACCCTTGTTCTTAAAGGAGTGCTCAATCGATCCTATCGATCTTCTTCTTCAAGGTTCATCTCCATCCTCTCCCTCAATCTCAAGAAATGCCTTCAAAGAAGATGACTACCCGAAGATCTATCACTTCCACCATCAGATTTGAGCCAGATCCATCCATTCCTACTCCATCGTCGGTGCTTCAATCTCCACCTCTATCGACGGTCATGATAGATCCGGAGCAGTTTAACCTGCTGGAGCAATAGGTTCAGGGCCTCACCGAAATGGTGCAGATAGTGCGGCAACCCTCAGTAGCTGTTTCATCAGAAAATCCGCTATCGAAAAGTCAGAAATCAATCCTAAGGAGGAGCACTTGGGCTAGTATACTCGTCACCCTTGGAAAGAAAAAATAGAGAGCAAAGGATCCTTGTTCGGATCATGATTTTTTTTTTCGAAAGAGACCTTTCCTATCTATAGCTAGAAGCTTTTCAAGATCTATGATTGAGATGATATCTTTGATAAAAAAACTATGAAAGATGGATTGATGGATTGAGAAACTCTGCCATGTCGCCCCGGCTCACCACGACGATGTCTGCACTGATCCTTCTTTCTCTTTTCGAATTATGCAAGAGCCCATTCCGTCAAACTTCAAGCTTTTCCAACTTGAAAGCTACGATAGAACTTCTGATTCGATCGATCACCTGGAGGCCTTTCGGACCATAATGCTACTCCATGGTGCACCAGACGCCATCTTAAGTCGAGCTTTTCCATCTACCTTAAAGGAAGTAGCAAAAAACTGGTACTCGGTGTTGAAGTCAGGTATGATCTTCTCATTTGATTAGATGAGCCATCAATTTATGGCTCACTTTATTAGCAGCCGACATCCCCATCGAGATTCAGATTTTCTGTTGAATATTAAGCAAAAAAAAAAAAATCTATCCAAACTTATGTCATTTGATTTAATGCTGCTGCATTGGAGGTCCGAATTCTGGACTAGTCTATTGTGATGGCCGCACTCAAGGGTGGCCTTCAGAAGAACGATTTGTTGTTCTCCCTAGAGAAGAAGTATCCTAGGAACTTTACGATCTACTAGCTCGGACTAAGGGATATGTTCGTGCAAAAGAAGCCTTCAAGTTGAAGGATGAAGAAGCCGCAAAAGAACAGTGGATGGACGAGTCTAATAGACCCACTGAAGGAGGGCCAAATGAAGTTCGACCATGCTCAAGGACTCCCTCCGAGCGCAAGCGAGATCGAACTCCTCCTCGAGCTCATCATCAAAGAAGCTCCGATACAAGGGCATGAAGAAGTTCTCCCTCCGGAAGGTTTCACAACTATACCTCCCTCAATACTCCAAAAATACAAGTATTGATGGAGATCAATGAGCAACTGCCAAGGCTTGAAAGGATGCACACTCATCCCAATAAGCGCAATCCTAGTAAATACTGTCTCTACCATCATGACCACGGCTATGATACTGAAGAATGCATTCAACTCCAAGACGAGATCGAGGAGCTCATCAAGAGAGGTCGGTCGGATCGATTCCTTAGATGCAGGCCTGAAGCAAGTGAAGGTCGATCGAGGGCACTGTCGTAGCCAGAACCATCAAGATGGGAGGAACAATAAAGAGATCAGCCGCCTCTCGACATCATCAACGTTATCTCTGGAGGGGCTTAGTACTTCGGTGAGCCGCCATCTCTCAGCCTCAGAGCCAGAGGAAGCTCATCCCGAATAGAGAAGGTCGTTTGGTCCGAAACTTATCATCTGAAGGAGCTTGGAGGAACAATGCTCCCACGACCTTAGAATTCAGAAAATCTAAGAATGTACTATCAGTAATTTTTCTTTAATAAAACTCCTCCATTTCAATATTATGGTTTCTTGATGCAAAAATTATATGATAACTGATAAGAAGTAATTAATAGTGGCCATATTAGAAACAAGAGGAGAACCTCGTCCTAACATGAGCAAGTCTAAGACCTCATTTATTTTAAATGAGATGAGGGAAGAGGCCCTGATAACGGCCTTTATGCGCTCCTACAGTCTGTTAGGAATAGAAGGAGAACCTCGTCCTAATGTGAGTAAAGTCGAAGATCTCGTTCATTTTAGACGAGATGAGGGGAGAGATCCTGATAGTGGCCCTTATGTGCCCCTATAGTTCATTAGGAACAGGAGGAGAACCTCGTTTGAACGTGAGCAAAGTCAAAGACCTTATTCATTTTAGACGAGATGAAGAAAGATGCCCTAACAATGGCCCTTATGTGCCCCTATAGTTCGTTAGAAACAGGAAGAGAACCTTGTCCTAACATGAGCAAAGTCGAAGGCCTCGTTCATTTTAGACAAGGTGGAAAGAGAGGCCCCGACTCAACAGAAGATAACATCTTCTTCAACCTCGGTTGGAGATAAGATCTCCTCCGACCTTCTACGTCAATAGAAGATAAGATCTCCTTCAATCTTAGCTGGAGATAAGATCTCTTCCGAGCTTTAACTTTAACTTTCACCTCGACTGGAGATAAGATCTTTCCTGAGCTTCTACGTCAATAAGAGATAAGATTTTCTTCAACCTCGAAGGGAGATAAGATCTTTCCCAAGCTTCAACTTCAACTTTAACCTCGGCTGGAGATAAGATCTCCACCGAGCTTCTACGTCAATAGGAGATAAGATCTTCTTCAACATCGATTGGAGATAAGATCTTCCCCGAGCTTCAACTTCAACTTCAACCTCGGCTGAAGATAAAATCTCCCCCGAGCTTCTACGTCAATAGGAGATAAGATCTCCTTCAACCTCGACTGAAGATAAGATCTTTCGAGCTTCAACTTTCAACTTCAACCTCGACTGAAGATAAGATCTTCCTTGAGCTTCTATCTAATAGGAGATAAGATCTTTCTTCAACCTCGGCTAGAGATAAGATCTCACCCGAGCTTCAAATTCAACTTCAACCTCAGCTAGAGATAAGATCTCCCCCGAGCTTCTATGTCAATAGGGAGATAAGATCTTTTTTCAACCTCGACTGGAGATAAGATCTTCCGAGCTTCAACTTCAACTTTAACTTCGACTGAAGATAAAATCTTTTCTGAGCTTCTACGTCAACAGAAGATAAGATCTCCTTCAACCATGGCTGGAGATAAGATCTCCCCCGAGCTTCAAGTTTAACTTCAACCTCGGCTAGAGATAAGATCTTTTCCGAGCTTCTTCTACGTCAACAGGAGATAAGATCTCCTTCAACCTCGACTGAAGATAAGATCTCCCAAGCTTCAACTCAACTTCAACCTCGGCTGGAGATAAGACCTCCCCCAAGTTTCTATGTCAACAGGAGATAAGATCTTTCTTCAACCTTGGCTAGAGATAAGATCTCTCCAAAGCTTCAACTTTAACTTCAACTTCAACCTCAACTGGAGATAAGATCTTCTTTGAGCTTCTACGTTAATAGAAGATAAGATCTCCTTCAACCTCGACTGAAGATAAGATCTTCCAAGCTTCAACTCAACTTCAACCTCGATTGGAGATAAGATCTCCTCCAAACTTCTACGTCAATAGGAGATAAGATCTCCTTCAATCTCGGTTGGAGATAAGATCTCCTCCGAGCTTCAACTTCAACTTTAACCTTGACTGAAGATACCCCAAGCTTCTACATCAATAGGAGATAAGATCTTCTTCGATCTCGATTGAAAATAAGATCTTCTTCAGCCTTGAGTGGAGATAAAGTCTCCCCCGAGCTTCAGCCTGAATGGGTGCAAAGTCTGGAAGAGGACTTCGGCAGTTATCTTTTTTATAGTCCCTTTCTTCAAATTTCGAACTCAAAAATGAGGGGACTATTATTAGGAATAAATTTTGCTCCCATCGAAGTCCAGCCTGATGCTTAGCCTAATGCAACTGATAATCACGAAAGAGCTTCGATCAAAAAATTTTCTTCAACCAGTCGAGCTCCTCAATGGTCGAACCCCTCCAATGGCTGAACTTTTTTCAGACTCCAACCGAACTCCTTCCAAATTTTTCCTTCAGTCGGACTCCTCCAAGAGCTGAACCTCTTCTGAATTTTTTCTTCAATCGAACTTCTTTTGGATTTTTTCTTTAGTCGGACTCTTCTAGGAGCCAAACTTCTTACGAATTTTTTCTTCAGTCGAGCTTCTTTAGGAGCCAAACTCTTTATGGATTTCTCCTTCAGTTAAGCTCCTCCAAGAGCCGAACTTCTTCAGTCAGATTTCTCCTTCAGTCAAGCTCATTCAGGAGCCGAACTTCTTCTTCAGTCGAACTCCTTCAGAAGCCAAACTCCTTACAAACTTTTTCTTCAGTCGAACTCCTTCAGGAGTCAAACTTCTTATGGATTTTTTCTTCGATCAAACTCCTTCGGAGCCAAACTCCTTCTAGATTTCTCTTTTAGTCGGACTCTTCCAGGAGCCAAACTTTTTTTGAATTTTTTCTTTAGTTGAGCTCCTTCAAGAGCCGAACTTCTTTCGAACATTCTCCAGCAGTCGGATTCCTCTAGGAGCCAAACTTCTTATGAATTTTTTCTTCAGTTGAACTCCTCCAGGAGCTAAACTTCTTCAGTCGAATTTCTTCTTCAATCGAGCTCCTCTAAGAGCTGAACTTCTTTTGAACTTCTTCTTCAATCGAACTCCTTCAGGAGCCAAACTTCTTATGGATTTCTCCTTCAGTCAAATTTCTCTAGGAGCCAAACTTCTCCTTCAGTCGAACTCCTCCAAGAGTCAAACTCCTTTCAAACTTTTTCTTCAGTCAGATTTCTCCAGGAGCCAAACTCCTTCTGGACTTCTTCTTTAGTCAAATTTCTTCAGGAGCCGAGCTCATTTCGAACTTCTCATTCAGTCAAATTTTTTTAGGAGCCAAACTCCTTCCGAACTTCTTCTTCAGTCGAGCTTCTTTAGGAGCCGAACTCCTTTCGGACTTCTCCTTCAATCATATTTCTCAAATAGATTACTTTCAGAGTTCAGCTAGCATTCCTTCCAGATGATCTTCTCTAGCCATATTTTCTTTAGAAGTCCAAACTTTTCTGAAATTGATGTATGTCAAAGCTCTTTACCAATCAATGCCTGCTTTCTCCGAACTTCGACTATTAAATCTCAATGAATAGCTACTTCATGGCAATGGATACTACTTTTCATAATAAACTTCATGTGGTCTCGAGCGATCCATTATCAGATGATTATGGTCATCACTATCAGTCTGTTACAGACTTCGTCTATAAAAAGAAATCCTCCAGATATATTTTCTCTAAGCTCTCTTCTTCTTTCCAAAATTTTATAGAATTCTTATTTAAGCACTCCATTTTTATTGACCAGAAGAGCTGACTTGATCATCGGAGGGTCCTACCGGAGTCACCATCATCGACTCCGGATGAGACTTTATTTTGCAGATCATCGGTGGTGACATCTTCTTTCTTAACTCCAGCTCGATCCGGCGTCAACCAAATTTTGCACCAACAATAGTCATTTTAGGGTTGACTCGATTGTCGTTGGAGTTGACTCTTCTAAAGCTAGGGTTGACTCATGAAGTACTGAGGTTGACTCGAGTATTGGTTAAATTTAGCTACTCTCTATGTTTCTTTGAGACCATTCTCGGGTCGATTCTTATTCTATTGGAGCCGACTTAGGCTCAGATCATTTTTCACCACACTCTGTCTACACCTTGAGAGCATTCTTGGGTTAATTCTTATTCTATTAAGATTGACTCGAGTTCAAACCATTTATTACTACTCTATCTATATCTTGAGGCTATACTAGGATTGACTCTTACTATATTAGGATCAACTTGAGTTCCACTGGAGTCGACTCAAGATGTGCTAAGGTTAACTCTTGAATTATGCAAGTCTTATTTTCGACATGCTAGAGTCAGCTTGAGTGTCTCGAAGTCGATTCTTCTCCTTCATCCTTCGTTAAAAATCTTGAAAAATTTCTTCTTCGACTTATCTTGAAAAGGCTTCTTATTGATTATTTGTGCAACCTATGTGCATTAAAAAATTTTCTACAAGCATACTCTCAAACATGCATTAGTATCAAATGTACTTAAGTATTTTGGCATCATTAAAATCAATCCTTGGGTGAACATCCATGACTGCAAAATAGTCTCAAGGTGTTGATAGAGAGCAGTGAAATTTGATCAATTCATGAGTTGATCCTAGAGCTCAACAAGTTGACACTAGTAGGATAGGAGCTGACCCCAGATCCAGATGAGTCAACCTTAGAATGGTCTAAGCATAAAGGTAAAGTACAGTGAAAAATGGCCTATTTCCTAGTTAACTCCAACACTTCATGAGTCAAGCCCAGAATGGCCATAGTTAAGAGATAGAGAGTTATCTAGAGACATGTGCTTCACGAGTTGACCCCTACCAGTTACAAGTTGACCCCTCTACATTTTATTGCCTAGTTTTCCAAAACTTCTCTAATAGGCAAAAAATGGGCATGATGGCTAGTTGAGCTCTCCAATGGTTAAATTGCTTATTCCAACCATTTTTTAGCATATTTAAATAAGAAATTAAAGTGGGGGAACTCATCTAAGTGAAAAGAAAGGCCAAAAAGGTGTACTTAAAAGAGCACTTAAGTCGAACCTTTTAGAGTTCAATTCAATCAAAAAGAGGGAAAGGCAGGTATTGAATAAGTCTAAGCTACCAACTGAGAGATCATTCAAGCATTCTTTCAATATTCTCTCAAATAATTAAGGAGGAAGTTAAAGCATTAAAGAAACTTCATCAGCGACTTCCATCGAGCTTCAATGAGAATTTTGTTTTTCTTTGTAAAAAAAAATTTGAGATAGAAACTTGAGGGATAAGGCTTGTCTAAGCCTAAAATTAGACCTATGAATTTAACTAATTAAGTCTAGGGAGACTTAGTTGGGTTAAGGTTTTGGTTGGTGATCCTGTGTAAAACCAACTGTGTTAAGATTTTAGTTTGTGCACTTAGATAAAATAATTGGATTGTAATCAAGAGGATTATAGTTAAAATTTTTATGCTGGAGGTCTTAGGGAGTAGACATAGATATTGGGTTTGGTACCAAACCACTATAAACTTCTTATATTTGTGATTATATACATAATTATTTGCTTTTATTTTCCACTACTTTATCTATTTTATTGCTTGGGCATCATTAATGCTTTTGCAATTAGTAATTAGAGCATATACTTAGCATTTAATTTTTAAAGAACTCAATGCACCCCTCCTGCCCTCTTAGTTTGCTATCTCTGGGCAATAAGTGATATTAGAGCTTGGTACTCGGTCCATTTTAATCTAATGAGCAAGAGTTAAAATTTATGAAAACCCCAATTGGTACCTCTCTTGTGGAAGGAGAATAAACAAATAGATCCCCACTATTTAATGGCATAAATTATATATATTAGAAAGCATAAATGAAAGTATTCATTTAAGCACTCATTATGATATGTAGAGTGTCATAATCAATGGCACTCACACACTTACTATTTTTATTAATGGTGTACCTTCTTCCAAATTGGAAAAAGATTAGGATGAGCTTGGTAACAAAATGACCCCTTTAAATGCTAAGGACATTAATGTTTTATATTGCTCACTAGAAGCTAATAAATTCAATAGAATATCTACTTATGTTTCAACTAAAGAATACAGGATATATTAGAAGTTACATATAAGGGTACAATTCGAGTTGAAGAATCTAAAATCAATAAACTTGTATATAACTATGAATTATTTAACTAAAATATTTACTAGATTTATTAGTATTATTAATGATTTAAAATGTCTTGGTAAAGCTATACCAATAGTGAACTTGTTCGTAAAATTTTTAGATATTTATCAAGGAGTTCAAAAACCAAAGTTATAGCTATTCAAGAAGTAAAAGATCCCAACAAATTGATGTTGGAAGAGTTTTTTGGCTCACTCATGACTCATGAGCTAAGCATGCACCAAAAAAACTTGAAGGATGAATTAAAGAAGAAGAAGATCATTGCCCTTAAATCAATGGCCAAAGAGGAGGGTGAAAGTAGTGAGTTGGATGAATTCAATAATGAAGATGAAATGAGCATGATTGTAAGAAAGTTTAGAAGATTTATAAGAAGAAAAAGGCAAGACTTCAAGAAAAAGCCCATGGTCAAAGTGGAGCCAAGCAAGAACTAGGACAAGGAGCAACTGGCAGTGTGCTATGAATGTAAAACACATCATCATTTCAAGGCCAAGAACCCTCTTCTCAAGAAAATCCTCAAAAGATTCAAGAAGAAGGTCATGATAGCCATTTGGAGCGATAGTGAGGATACAAGCTACGAGGAAGAAGAAGAAGAAGAGAAGGAAGAACTTGCAAATTTATTACTCACGACATCTGAGGATGAGGTAAATTCTAAAAAACTTGTTGATTTCACTTTTGATAAACTTCAAGATGCTTTTCATGAACTTATACTTGATTTAAAAAATCAAGTTAAAAAAATAAAAAATGAGAAATAGAAAATCAAGTCCTAACTGAAGCAAAAGAAAAATTTTTGAATGAGAAGAAGGCTTTAGTTGAAGAAAACATTTAACTAAAATAGAAAGTTGGAAAACTAAAACCAATTGTTAGTAAATTCACTCTTAGTTCTGAATATTGCAAATGATTTAAAAAAATCAAAAGGCTATTTAAGATAAAACTGTATTAGGAATAAAAAAGCAAAAGTTCTTGAAATTAAATCATGTTTATGAAAGCTTTTTCTAAAAAATTCTTCTTTTAGTTATTTCAAATGTGATAAAGTAGGCCATAAAGTTTTTGAATGCAATAGTATAAAATTATCTATACTATAGTTAAGCAAATTTAGGTTCCAAAAGAAACCAACCCTACTAACCTTAAAGGACCTAAGAAAACCTAGATATCTAAATTAAAAAGTTGATTATTGTTTTGTAGGTATACTTGGCATCCCTACTACAAAGAGAAGATGATATTTGGATAGTGGATCATCAAGGAATATGATGGGAGATGAATCCCAATTCATCACCCTAGAGGCTAAAGATAAGGGATTGTAATTTCCATAGACAATGAAAAAGAAAAAAATTATTGATCTTGGTAACATTAAGATCACCACTTCTACTTTTATTGAAAATATATTGCTTGTTAACATTTTAAAGCATAATTTATTTACCATTAGTTAACTTTGTGATAAAGGATTTAATATTTCATTTAAGTCATCACATTGTCTTGTGACTAGCTCCATTAACAATGGTATCAAATTTATAGAATACAAATATGGAAATGTATACATGGTGGATCTTGATGATCTATCTATAGATAACATATAATGTCTAATTGCTATGAATGCCAAAATCCATGAAACTAGTTGGACTAGGCATTGTAGACTAGGTCACACAAGTATGGATTTGATTGCTAAATTAGTTAGAAAGAATTTGGTAGATGATTTATAAAAAAAATAATTTTAAAAAAAATAAAATTTATGATGCATGCCAACTAGGAAAGTAAACTATATCATCTTTTAAGTCAAAGAATATGGTTTCAACTACTTGGCCATTTGAATTACTTCACACGAATTCTTTTGGGAAAATGAGGACTATAAGCCTACGTGGCAAGAAATATGATTTTATAATTATCGATTATTTTTCATGATTTACTTTGGATTTCTTTTTGCATATAAAGATGAAGCTTTTGATATATTTTTGAAACTATTTAAGACAATCATAAATAAAAATGGTTTAAATGTATTAAAATTAAGAAGTGATCATGGAACCGAATTTAAAATCTAAGATTTTGATAAATTTTATTTTGAAAATAAAATTGAACATTTTTTAGCCCCTAGGATACCTCAACAAAATAGGATGATAGAAAAAAAAATAGAACTTTAGAAGAGATGGCACGAACTATGCTTTGTGAAAGAAACATTCTAAAATATTTTTGGATGGAAGCTATAAACATAGCATATTATGTGTTAGATTATGCATTAGTTAGACCTATTTTTTGAAGAAAATCCCTTATGAGCTTTAGAATGGTAGAAAACCAGATGTAGAGTATTTCAGAGTTTTTTGATGCCAATGTTTAGTTTTGAACAATGGTAAGGACAAGTAGGAAATTTTATGCAAAATTTGATGAAGGCATATTTTTAGGATATTCTTCTACTAGTAGAGTATATAAAGTTTTCAATAAAAGAACTCTAGTAGTAGAAGAATCCATCTATGCTATTTTTGATGAATCTAATAATCTACCATCAGTGGTGATTGATTTAGTTGGTGATGCAAGATCTTTAGACAATGAGATGAATAAAATGACCTTAAAGGACACTCCTTTAGAACAAGAAGAAAAGGAACAAGAGCATGAAGATGAAGATCAAGAACATCAAGAATGATCAAATGTCCCTCAATAACGTGAAAATGATTTGCCAAAAGAATAGAGATATGTTCATAGTCATTCTAAAGAATTGATTATTGGCGATCCATCTCAAGGTATTAGGATTGAGCATCCATTAGAGAAGCATTAAATCATCTTGAATTTATAGCTCATATTGAACCAAAAAACATAATTAAAGCTGAAAAAGATTATAATCAGATTAATGCAATACAAGAAGAACTAAATTAAATTTAAAGAATAAAGTTTGAGACTTATTTAAAAGACCTAGAGATCACCCTATTATTGGCACAAAATAGGTTTTTAGAAATTAATTAGATGAACAAATAAATGTAATTAAAATAAAGTTAGATTGGTTACACAAAGTTATAATCAAAAAGAAGGAATTGATTTTGATAAAACCTTTGCACCGGTTGCTAGACTTGAAGCTATTATATATTGTTAGTATTTATATATTTCATGAATTTAAAACTATTTCAAATGGATATAAAAAATATATTTTTAAATATTTACATGATGGAGGAAGTTTATTTTGTAACCTCCCGATTTTGAAAATCATGAATTTTCAAGTGATGTCTTTAAACTCGATAAAGCTTTGAATAGATTAAAGCAAGCACCTCATACTTGGTATCAAACATTGAGTAAATTTTAATTTGAAAATGATTTTAAAAGTGAAAATGTTGATATTACATTGTCTATTAAAATAAAACAAGATGATCTCTTAATTGTGCGAATTCCTATAGATGACATAATTTTTGATGCTATTAATGAAGTCTTTTGTCAAGAGTATGCTAAGTTAAGATAGTGGGAGTTCAAGATGTATATAATAGGACAGCTAACTATCACACTCGAACTTAACATCTGGATCAACCATATGACATAGCTATATGAACTCTAGAGCAATGCCTTATAGATCACATAAGGCAAACAATAAACAAATCTATTAGAATACTAAAAGAATTATAAAAATTTAACTATATTTATCAGACCAAATAAATCCATCTTTATTGAATAAGGTTCACAAGGTTGAAATATTTATTTGGCATCAGAAAATCAACTAACTGACTAATGACTCCATCGCTCGAAACTCTGCACCCAATCTGATTGATGCTACTCATCCTGCAACTCCAAAGGATAAAGAGGGTGTGAGCCTTTATAGCCTAGTGAGAATTATCCACACTCGCACCAGCATGAAAATGAAACACTTTTGAGATAATATTTAGCCGATAAGAAAATAGTAAGATTCATATATCAATAATTTGAATAATGCTCAGTATATCAATATGTATGTTATATAACACACATATATAAATTATGTTAACATACACATCAAGTCTAACCATATAGCTATTCAGTTGTATACACATCACCACACAGAAATCTTGAGATACATGTTAGTTATATATCATCTAAGCAACAATTTAATTCCATAATAATTAATAAAATTATTTTCATTATTTGATTAACATAGTTAGATCATGACCACATCATCATTCCAGCATTGTAGACCTATCAATAGGTCGGTTTGGATCAAAATCTAGATATCCAGATCCGGACTCGATCTTAATTACTGGTACCATACTCGGATCCGAATATCCGATGGATCTAGCCTTGAAGTATCAGATGTGGATCCTAATGAATCTCAGATATCCGGACCCAGTTTTGAGACCCAAATGGACCAAGAGCTGCCGTTGGCCGAGAGATTAAGGGAGGGAGAGAGGGAGACTGAGAGAGGGAGAGAGTGGAGGGGGTGGGGTGAGATTAGGGTCTAACCATGGCCTGTCGATGAGCAGATCTCACAGTGGAGAGAGAGAGGTGGGGAGGAGGGGAGGAAGGGCTGAGAGCCACCATCGGTTGAGAGGGAGACTAAGAGGGGGAGAGAGGGGAGGGGGCGTGGACGAGATTAGGGTTCGACCATAGCCTACTGGCGAGTGGATCTCACCGGTATTAGAGCGGGAGAGGCAGGGAGGAGGCGAGGGAGAGCACTGAGAGCCATCGTCTTGTCAAGAGATTGAGAGAGGGAGAGTGGGGAGGGGGCACGGGCAAGATTGGGGTCCGACCATGGCCCACTGGCGAGTGGATCTCAAAGTGGCGAGGGAGAGGCGGGGAGGAGGGGAGGGAGAGGGCCAAGAGCCACTATCGATCGAGAGGGAGACTGAGAGAGGAAGAGAGGAGATGGGGCATGGGCGAGAATGGGGTCCATGGCCCATCGATGAGTGGATCTCACGAGGAGAGGAAGAAGCAGGGAGGAGGGGAGGGAGAGCACCGAAAGCCACCGTCGGTAGAGAGACTGAGAGAGGGAGAGAGGGGAGGGGGCACGGATGAGATTGGGGTCCAACCACAGCCCACCAGTAAGCGAATCTCGCGATGGAGAGGGAGAGACAGGGAGGAGGGGAGGGAGAGGCACCGTCGATCAAGAGACAAAGAGAGAGAGAAGAAGATAGAGAAAGGGAGAGAAGGATCTAATAGATTAGGGCCTTTTTTCTTAAAAGATTTTAGACTGTTGGATCTTTGATCTAACTATCGGATCTGGATACTAAATATCCAAACCCTATCTGTTCATATCATGATTTATCGACTCTAGATCCGGGTCTGGGTAAACAGGTCCAATGCTAGTACCAGATTCGGATCCATCGGATAAATACCCATGGGTCTCGGGTGACCCAGCCCATTGATAGCTCTACAGTATTGGATTAGACTCGCTTATGCTCCAGTCCATGGTAGGCCAAACATACATCATGTTTCTGTCTATAGCTAGTAACCACATCTCAATCCATAGCTGACATTACAAATACCATATTTCACATACACCTAGATACCCTTTAATTAGACACGGTTATTCATCTTAATTTGATTTCAGTGTTGTACTAGTCATAATCATGCTCTAGCCTATGGCAGTCCAAATATACATCATGCTTCCACTCATGGTTGGCAACCATAATATCATATCTTAGCTCGTGGCTGATATGCCATATTTCATATATGGCCAATAGTCCACATACTCCTTTTTTTCCACTCTTACAGTTATGCAAATTTATGTTTATATTTCTGATGTTAAACTAATTACAATTATGCTCCAACCCATGATAGGCCAAACATAATGTTGCACTCTAGCCTAAGGCCAACCCGGCATACATATTATATTTCTTGTATGGCCAATCAGCCCAAGCACCACCCATGCCCCATCTATATTATTAAAGTCATAATTTAATTTTCAGTATTAGAATAATTATAGTTATACTCCAGTCTATGGCAGGCCAAAAATAATGCCACACACCAGCCCAAGGCTGACCTAGTATACTCACCATATTTTTTGCATGACTGACACATCAAAATGCTACCCACAACCCACCAATTATGGTAAACCATATTTTTCCTTAATTTAATATGATATTTATAAGTAAGCACCAATTAATCATGAACCATACAACATCAATTCATCAACACATAATACAGATATCAATATATATAAAAATGCAACAATCATGTAGGTAAATTTATATATCCAATTTTCATAATCATGTAAATAATTGTGTTGAAGAACTCTTAGCTCTATGGATGATGAATTTAACACACTAAATATCAATCCATACCCTGGTTTATGAACTATGTGCTAAATAACTTGCTCTACATTCTATTGGTCGAGAATTGTTCTCCTATAGAACCCATCTCAATGTTAGTATTAAAATCATAATTTGGACTTTGTTTATTTTAAACCCTCTATTGATTCACCAGAGGTCTACCATGAAGTCCCCTGATCCCTTCTCCTTTTTTCCCCTCTTTTTTATGAATCCCTCAACATACCTAGTGAGAGAGCATAAAAGAGGAGAAAGAGAGAGAGAAGATCTCTCTCTCTCTCTCTCTCTCTCTCTCTCTCTCATTTCTTCTTCTTCTTCTTCTTTCTTTAAAATAGAGCTCCCCTCCCTCCTATTTTCCTCTCCTCCTTGCCATGGTGGTGGGAGCTTGGTGATCGCTGTCGTAGACAGTCAAAAATAAAATCTAACTCAAACTATATAGATATGATGAATTAGGATCGTATCCTCAGAAATCATGTTAATTATATTTAAATAATTTAGATTTAAATTAAATAGCAAAATAAGAATTATTTAAAAGACTACTTGATTTAATTAAGAAAGCAGGTAAATAGCAAATTAATTAAAAGTTGGGTTGTAAGTATGGAGATAGATTCTCAAGATCTTAACTACTCTCCTATTTTGACAGTTGGTATCCTTTTTAATATGCTTAAATTGATATCTAATTAAGAAAGATATAATCTATCTTAGAAAGCACAACCTATACCCTTGGATCACAGCCCGTTCCTTAAAGTTATAGATCGATCTAAATTAAATTAGATATAATAAAAAAAATTAATCTAAATATAATCTATTCCAAGAGCATGAATCATATCCGTAGATCATGGCTCATCCCAAGGATCATAAACTATTCCAGATCAATATCATAAAGACACAAAAATATTATAAATAAAAGTAAATTTTATTACAAATTAAAAAAATATAAAAGATGAAAAATAAAAAATACCATCAAAATAGGATCACAGTGATCTTTTGAGAACAAGACGAACTAGCTAGTCATCAAAAAGCTTCTCACTGATGTCTTCATCCTGGAGCTTTGCGAAAGATCCTGGGCAGCGGCTAGTGTGGAAATCAAGAGTAGGAGAGAGAATTTTGGTGGAGAAGTAGGGAGCTTTCTATGATCTATTGAAGGAAGAAAGAAGAAAGAAGGAAGAAAGAAGAGCTTGAGGGAGAGAAAAAGGGGGAGAGAGAGAGAGAGAGCTTGCTATTGATGGAGGGGCTGATGGCGTTGAAGTGGCTTGGGAGGGTTTTCATAGAGGAGGAAATGGGAGAAATTGAGTTAGAGAAGGAGATAAACAAGGAAAATAGAGTCTGGATCAATTTCTACTTTTTGTGATAATTTTTTGCCATCAGATTGGGTTTAAATGGCTCAGATTGAGCCAAAATCCATTGCTCACAGCTTCGTCAAGGCCCAAATCAATTTAGAACCATGAGATCGCTAGATGGAATGATTTGGGATCATTAGATGGAGTTGGGATCTTCCTAAATCAAGTCAGAAATGTCTCCCTACCATTGGATCTCGACCGAGGTGAACACGAACCATCCGATTGCGCAAAGGCTGGGCACTGTTTGAATCAAACCAGGAATCCATGTGAACCGTTAGATCTTGATCGATGTAGCTCTCAACCATCAGATGCTTTCTTGTGCCTATAAACCACTATGGACCAGCTACATCGAAGACCCGGATGAATCACCACATGCCAGGCCTAAGAAAATTCTACTTTTACCCCTGTAAGCTGTGTGACTTTTTTTATAAACCCTTTAAGGGTTCAGGTCCACCACACGACAGCTGTTGGTTGGTCGTGCTTGCTGAGCTGGGTGCTCTACGCCTAGTTTTGTGGACCGACTAGCCGTTCACCATGCACAAGTGGGCCTAATGGGCTGTTTTATTATTATTTTTTCTTCTTCTTTTTCCTTTGAATCTTCATTCTGGATCCATTTCAAGTCCAATTCGCTCCAAATTTCTTTTATTTTGATCTATAAATCGAGTTCTTTTTATTGGTGATCCTTTTTCTACAAAAGATAAAATAAAAATATCAATTCTTATGAATAAAGATAAATTATTTTAATAAATTAATACTTTTATACATATATTTAATATATTTATCACATCTTTCAACTTGAGCTTTGCTCGTCCTCGAGTAAAGTAGATAAATTAGTAATATATACTGACTTCGTCTTGAATTAAAAGTTAATTTTAGACATTCTTAAAGGCAACTGACATCTGACCAAATGATTAAAGAGGTATATTGTCAGATTATTAATTCGATCCAATTAGTGGTTGAGTGTTAGCCATAAAATTTTTAGAGATCTTCTTTTCACCAACTTTTTATTTTTCTCTTTAAATTCTCTAACTTGATATGAGCTAGGTTTATTATCTTCTTGCAATTTAGTTCCATAATTATCTATTTTTTTTCTTTTTTTTAATCAGATTCTCGCATCCCCATCTTTTGATGCAAACCATAATGCTTACTTAGGCGAAGGGCCTAGTTACTCAGTGAAACAATGCTAAATCCTCTTTTTAATTCACATTATCTATTTTTTGACGTGAATATCATTGCTTGCTTAAGTAACAAGACCCGGTTACTCGGTGGAAATTTTTTTTTTGATGAATTCTAAGGGAAACTTTTTGCATATTTCGATCTTTCCATCCAACTCCCATGAAGCAGATTCTTCATTGAGATTGGTAAGAAGAGGGTTCTAGAATCATTCTTAAAGTTTGGTCTGGTCTAAACTCTATTGAGAATAGTGTCCTAAAGTCAATCGTCAGCTTATTAACAATTATACTATTTCTTGTACTTGTACATGAATTATTAATAAATAAAATTTATTTTGATATTTTATCATCATAAATTCTCACATCTTCTAGTAAACTCCTGTATTGTGGTGATGTTCTTAGCACTATTTAGAATCGATAAAGAAAAAATTTTCGTTTAGTCTTTAAATCTGTTTGCGATCAAATGATATATTATCACCAAGAACGACAACGTTTATCGAGTGTAGGATATTGTGTACCATATAGGTTGGTTATCCTCTTAACCAAGGAGTGTGGAGATACTAGTATGGCATATAGATAAGATGTAGGAGTATATCTGCACTGAACATAACCAACTTTGGAGTTTTTCTACTATCAAGATTTACTCTGATGGATTATGGGTATAAGTATCCCTCCGATCTAAGATCACCACGGTGACTTTCAAGCAACTCACTATGATTTGGTGTCGGACTATTTGAATTTTTAATTCAGTGATGGAAGATTTTTGGGCACAACCAAGTACTTGAGTTGGTATGTGAGTCAAGATGAGATTGACCACTTCGGTTCAGGAGCTATGTTCAATTGTATTTCAATATAGCAAATTCTTGGTCAAGATAGTCCTAGTGAGGAGTCACGGGGCTAATTGCTTTGAGATATGATTTGGATATATCTTTCAGGATTGACAATTTAACTCTGAGTCATCCTCATGCACAAAGATCAAAGGGATGAATTATGCGATAACCATATTCACGTGAGTTCTGAATATTGCAATTACGACTATTCAATCTATCTAGACGTTAAGTATCATTACTAGATGGTCACTTCGATTAGTACAGAAAGTGGTTCTTGTGCTACTGACTTAGGTTCGAACCTACGAAATTACATATACTAGAGGTTTCTACCTAATCTGATGGCTAGTGAAGAGTCCCATAGGACTAGATGATGGAAAACTAGCAAGGTTTAGGTCATGCTTTTCAAAACAAATTATTGATTTCTATTCAAGAAACATCATGAAGAACATAAATTAATAAATAAAATATTCAAAGGCATGTTACAATAATGAAATACCAAACTCCTATAGATGTAGTATCCACATTCCCATTTAAAGAAGTAAACTAAAGGAAAATAAGGGAAAGATATATAGCACAAGGCACTTGCGGTCTCCTTAAATCCTTAAAAAATTACATACTATTTTATTTGTCTATATAAGGGTCATATCAAGCATAAATTCATAGTGCAATAATGATAAAAAAAAGTATACACAGTCAATTTTTCGCCTAGACAATATGCACCATGATTGAGAAAAAAAAATACTAGTCCAAGAAAATACTATATAAGAATATATGATGAAGAACATAAATTAGTAAATAACATATCCAAAGACATTTCACAACATCAAAATCCAAAACCCTTTTACCTTTGCTATAGAAGGTATAAGTGATATGGTTCCACGTTCCTACTTTAAAGTAATAAACTAAAGGTAAATAAGGGAAAGAGAGCACAAGGCATGTGCTTATGGTGCAAGGACCCAATTTTTATTTGCATGACTTTTAAAGCAAATAAAAAATTTTAAAAAAATTTGGTGGAAGAGGAGGACACCTAATAGGAATTCACCTTCTCTTTCAAGTTAGATTTAGACTAGGAGATTAAGTAGAGCTCAGCGAAGCTCTAATTTCCATCAATAGAAAGGCCTTCTCTTCCTCTAAGTGCCTTACCCCTAAATATCGGTCAACTACCAGCAAAATCCCTTAGAATCCCTAGTTTTCTATCAATATTTTTTGGTGGGTTGTCAACGATTTTCTCATCGAAAAATGAGGTCATAAAATCTCAAGCCATTGCTTCCTCCTTCATCATCCTAAGACCGTCATTGCCGAACGATTTTGACTTGATTGATGGCCAGATTTCCTCCAAATTTCTTTGAATTTGAGCCTTTCCTATTTCTTCCTTTTCTTGCCTCTCGTCGGATTGACTGCTATTGCAGGATGAGCCTTGTCTTGGTTGCCAAGGATTGAAGCCATCGTCGCACGGTGCCAAGAGGTTGTCACCGGTTGGGGTCATCATTGTCATGCCTATTTTTATGAAGAAAGAAGAAGAAAGACAAAATGAGAGAAAGAGAAGGAGAAGAAAAAAAGAAGAAAGAGAAAAAGAAAAGAAAAGAAAAAAAAAGAGATAGAGAGGGAGCTCCTCTCTCTTCCCTCTCCTCTCCACTTGCTCTCTCGATAAGTTTCTCTTTCTAAAATTTTTTCTCTCTACATTATTTTTCTTACTTCATGGATTTCTTTCTCTAAAAATTTTATGGACTAATAGAGGATCCAGATGTCTAGATATGGCTAGATTGACCAGTTAACCCGGCAAGGAGTCTTGGACCTATAATGTTAGAGTGGTTTATCATAATTTTCTACTATCTATAATCATTTATAATTTTTATATTTGATAATAATTATACAAAGGTACTATTATCTATATAAGGTGTCGAGTAGAAATATCTTAATTTCGAGTTCATAGATTGAAGGTTGATTAATAGCTATACTTGAGTTTAAAATCAATAGAGGTAAGAATCTCTTTACATAATTTAAACATCATGAGGTGCTACAATAAATTAAGCATAATAATTATCATAAGAACTATTTTTACTAATGTATTCACCATATTAGATCTTTCAACCATTGAAATGCATGATTCTATTGTTAGTACTTTATAATTTAATGGTAAATTGCTCTATATAGTCATTATATCTTGGAAAATGAAATAGGTAAGGGGGTTTTAGGAGGGACAAAATAACTGTTAACTGTGTATAATGAATTTTTGTACGACGTACAATATAGTTAAGGGCAATAATTATTAGGAAATTCTTTGTGGACACAGTTAAATTGTTGTACAACAAATTTTATGGAGTTAAATTTACATTGCATAAAACATGATAAACTTACATTATGCACGGTTAAAGATAATGTGTTTTTGTTCATGTTGTATAATAAATTCTTGAATTTTGTGCACAATTAAAGATAATGAATTTGACAAGTACTTTTTTTCCTTTCATTCTAAAACTACTGCAAAAATCAATTGACTCAAAGTTTAGGTTGTTGGCATAACAATTTGTTTAGATTGTAGGAATTTCTTACAAATCTTTAAAGATAATGAGACACAAGATTTCATTATAATTGGAAAAACAAGAAACAGAATAGATAAAAGAGAGAGGGCACCACTCGTGCACGAAAAAAATGAACCACTAAGACAGTGTGGGGACGAAGAAGGCCTTGTTAACATATGTTGGAGAGAAGATAGACGGACGTCACAGTGGACAAGAAGGTGCAATGAGAATACTTTATGGTGGGGAAGGGGGTGGTGCAATGATAGTTTCACAGTGGGAAAGGGGGAACGGTGGAATTTGACAATGGGGAAGGAGGGCATGGTGGAGAAGGGGGCACGGTGGGTCACGGGAGAATTTGCGATGGGGAAAGGAGGATAAAATGAGTTTTAGGGATTCTTTAGTTGCTAAGGGCAAAAATAACCTTAGGAATGTTATAGGGTTCAGGAGTTAGGCTTCTTTTTGGCTATGGACTGGACATTAAAGTCATGGTCAGCAGGATTTAAAGCTTAAGTCTTGGTCAACAATTGGAACAGGACCTAAAAATTGTGGAAAAATTTGTCCTTCTTCAAATTATCTCTTGATCACTATGCATTTCCATGCGTAGGATGTTAATTTGATAAGGACTCAACCATGGACGCACATATTTGATCAGAATCTTTGTAGGGACCATTAAAAAGAAGTTATTACACAAACGAGGACATAAAGATGTTAATCTTGCCCATAATGGGCCACCACCCTAAGTCTTTGACATTGACTATGGGGGGGGGGGGGTGCCGGTGGTGGCGCTTGCCATCTAGTTTAATTGGGTCAGAATAATACCCTATTCAATTTCTAAACTAGCTAACCTTAATGCGACATAATAATCTTATCTGAGCCCAGTGGAACTCAAATTGATTCTATATAATCTTACTCGGACATTACTTTTACCTTAACGCAATGCAATAATTTTACATGGTCAATTTCTAAATAGTTTGATCTTTTGAAACGAAATCCAACCACCCATGATGCAAAATTAAGGTTTGCCCGTGTTGGTTTTGAGTTTTACTCAGTCCATGTTTCATTAGGCTTGTCCATGCAGCACCAGAAAGTATTCTAACCGTGAGAAAGAGACGGAGAGAGAGTACAGGGTAGAATATTAATAGCAGTCACTATGATGATGTAAGCAGCAACCCAGTTTTCTATCCCCACTCTCTCCCTCTCTCTCTTTCAACCTTTATAAATTGACAAGGATGGTATCAAGATAAATTAAGGAGATAAGAATCCTCTAAAAATTTTAACTTGGCCATTCCTTAGGGGAGAGAGAGAGAGAGAGAGAGAAATAGATAGATAAGGATGGTGCCAAAGAAAAATTTAATATTTTATTTATTAACTTTTGTTTTAAATTTTATTTTATCTCTCCCTTCTTGCCGAGAGATTTGGAGCTCAAGCTATAACCGGCCCCATCGAAGGTAAGCATACCAACTCAAAAAAATTAAGCAAAATTAAGCTGTAAGAACGATCGAACACTTATCCCTTTTTTTAGATTGAAAAAAAAACCAACACTTCCCAAGTTGAAAATTTTAACAGCTCAGAGAATATTTTATTATTAAAAAATAAAAGATTTCTTGTCTAGTTATTTTTTATTGTATCAAAAAAAAAGATTAACTCGAAGTTGGGATTGCAGGCGAACATCTTATCATTCCAATTTTTTTTTCTTTTTGATATTTTTTTTTTTTAACACAAGAATATTTTATTATTCTTTGGTAGATAATGTCATTTTTTTTGATAAAGGATAATTTCATATTCTTTGACAGTACAATACTTGTATGGCTATAGTCATGTTGGCTGATGTTATGAAGTTGGAGTATTTATTTACATATATTGTTCCATATCAAACTTTTTATTATTAAAATATTATAAAATTTTTTTAAATATATTTTTTTAATATTTATTTTTAAATTTATTTTTTTTTAATCTATTTTTGATTTAACGCTTGAAATGGCATGTCGATTTCAGGCTGACATGGTAATATTTTTAAATTAAATAAAAAATAAAGCTGCAAGTTGGAAATGTAATTTTATGGTGAAATCATATGTGCGGTTTTTATTTTATTTTTTTCTTTGACTCTAATTTTTTATTTTTCTCTTTCATTATATCGAGCGGCGTGCGTGGAGGTCATGGAGTTGGGGTGGGGAGGGACCTTGGGAGGCACGGGGTGTGGTTCACTGGGCCCGAGTTGGCGAGGGGGAGGAGAGGCGGGGTGGTGGTCACACGAGAGAAGAAAGGGGCGCGGGGTGCGGATCCGCCGAGGCCAAGGGTGAGGCGGTGGTGTTCGCACAGAGCCCTAAGTGTGTGGGGGGGAGGGGGGAGGATGGAGGAGAGGGGTGGGGTGGTGGTGGTCTCACGGAGCCACAGTGCAGGTGGGGTGTAGATTCGCTGAGGCCAGGGAGGGATGGGAGGGGAGAATGGTGGTGCCGACAGGCGAGGGGCCTGAGGTGGGTGCGAAGAAGCTACGAGAGGAGAAGGCCATCGAGGGGAGGTGCAGTGGAGTAGTGGCGCGGCAGAGGAGCCATGGGTGGCGCCGTGAGTGGAGGTGTTAGGTAATCCACTCATGGCTTCGCGCCACCACTGCCCCCCTTCCCCTCCCCTCCCCCTTTCGTAAGGCTCAGGCCGCACGCCGCGGCCCCGCCCCATCGCCGTCCGTGCGGTCTCACCCCACCATCGTCCATGCCGCATCCTGCATGACCGCCTCGTTGCCGTCCCCTCCCTCGACTCCGACAAACCCGAGTTTCCATGGCTCCGTGCGACCATCGACGACCGTCCGCACCCCTCTATTCATGCCCCTCCATAAAGCGGAGCGGAAAAGAAAAGGGCAGTCGTGCGATGTGAGAAAAAAAAAAAAAAAAAATCGTACATTGAGGAATCGCAGCTCCCACGTTTGATTTTATTTTTATTAAAAAATATTATACCAACATATTCAATATATAATTTTAAACTTAAAATCGTATATTCAACATATAATCTTGAACATATACAATATGCATTTTCGTCGCCTCACATCTAAGTTACTACTGTATTTTAAAAAATAAATTAAAAATTACAATAAATTTAAAAATAAATATTAAAAAAATAATATTTAAAAAAAATCTAAAATATTTTTCTGGTTAAATCTATGCGGCGCTTCATGAATGGTTCGGCGCCCGTTGAATTGGACCGAGTGCGGTAAATTTGGCCAGTTGCTTTGTGCCACGTCGAGGTAGACTATGTAAAAAGACGTCTCCTTGAAGTCATCTGAGAGACCGTCCACAAAAGGTTATAGCTGAATTTTAAAATTATTATTACTATTTATTTTTTTATTTTTCAACTCACCAAGCCAAGTATTTGTTTTAGGGAAAAAAGGAAAATTTAAAGTAGATAAGCAAATAATTTTGCTCGACCTAGCACACCGGCGCTGGAAAAAAAACATGTTCCGAGGATCAGATCAGATGCTGTATGTGCATAATGCTGATGTTGATTTTTTTTTTTTTTGCTTTTTTGTGGCGCTGTGGTTGAGGCTTTGAACGTGATACGGGAAGGTAGGGGAAGAAGGCGACGACGTCGCCAGCATCGAACATCAGTGGTAGGCGCTGCCATCAACTCCACCGATATCCAAGACCCTAACTTCAACCCCGCCATCACATGTGATTGCAGCTATAACAATAAGAACACCTGCCACAGTACCCAGCTGTATGCCCAAACATCTCTGAGAGCCAAGTTAGTCTAGTAGATGTCTAAACAAATGTGTTGGATATCTATATATAATATATATTAGACTTTTAGCCATATTTACTTGTTTACTGTATCATTCAAGAGTCAAATTTTCTGAAGATCCTGAAATATGTGTCATTTTTCACAAAATTAATCCAATTTTTCTTATAAAATAAATAATTAAATAGATTTTTATACAAAAACAACCTTTCTTTTTAATAAAAATAAAAAATTGTTCTTTTTGTGAATAAGATAAACTAGTTCCTGCAATTAAGTTAATTAGCATTTTTTTTCATTCTCTTTATGTTCTTTATCAAAAAAAAAAAATTGTAAATAAAGATAATTATATAGTAGTATGTCTTAGCTAGGATTATACATTAAGCAATGATTAGCTCAAGATATTTGAATAAAAGAATAAATAATATTAGCTATCCCATTAATAACAAATAAAGTTCCGCATAGCCTTTGTATATAAAAAAAAGAATTATGTGGAAAGATAGAAATGCCTCATGTTGTCTTCATCTAGAACATGCTGGGTGGGTTTATGTTAGGATCAAGCATGGGCTGGATCAACGAAATGCTAGTACTGGTTAAAATCAAACTGAATTAATGGCACTTTTAATCCTTCGAGCATGATATATACTTCATATCCAAAGGTCCAATTTTTAATATATAATCGAAATAGGCTACAATAGTAAGCAGTGTGTGGATGGATTTAAGCATGGCTACTTATGAAAAGGTATCCTGATAATCAATACCTTCACGTTGACTATACCCTTTCACCACTCCCATCTGCACCTATCTTTCTTTTGTAAATCCATTTACGCCCAATAGATACTATACCTTCAGGTGGATCTACCAAAGTCCAGACTTGGTTTGATCGCATTGAGTCAATCTCTGACTTCATTATCTCTAACCATTTCTCGGAGTTAATATCTGATATCGCCTCGTCATAGGTTTTGGGATCATCACTATGAACCTCATTTTCTATGAGGAACATTTTCTCTATATCTTCTAAAATAATGCCTAAGTATCTTTCAGGAGGATGAAAAATCTTATTTGATCTACGAGGTGGAGGAGGTGGTGATTGGACTGGCTCAATCTGATTAAGTTCCATAGGTTCCTTAGCTCGTTGCTCTTGGGAGACTTTCTCCTCGAGCCTTATCTGTCTTGCAATGCCACCATCTTGAATAAACTATTTTTCAAGGAAGATGGCATGTCGGCTCACAATTATATTATGATCTTTTGGAAGATAGAAATAATATCCTAACGACTGTTTAGGATATCCTATAAAACAAACTCTAAAGGACCTAAACTCTAACTTGTCCGCTTGCTGTTTCTTAACATGAGCCAGACAATCCCAAATTTTGAGATGACTCAGACTTGATTTCTTACCATGCCATATCTCATACGGTGTGGTAGCAACGATTTTAGAGGAAATCCTATTCAGTAAGTAAATTATGGTCATAAGACTATGTCCTCAAAGAAAATCAGAAAGATTAGTGAAGCTCATCATGGATCGAACCATATCTAATAGGGTCCGATTTCTCTATTCTGAAATCCCATTGAGTTGAGGCATTCCAAGTGGAGTCCATTGAGAGACTATGCCGTATTCCTTAAGATAGTCTAAAAATTTTCTACTAAGGTATTCACCTCCTTGATCTGATCAAAGAACCTTAATGAATTTTTTAGTTTATTTTTCTACTTCATGTCTGAATTCCTTGAACTTTTCAAAGTCTTTAGACTTGTGTCGCATTAGATACACATATCCGTACCGAGATAGATCATCGATAAAGGTGATAAAGTAGACATAATTGCTTCTGACCGACACACCAAATAGGCCGCACACATATGTATGTACCAGGATAAGAAGGTCTATGGCTCTTTTCCTATGACCTACAAAAAGAAGCTTGGTCATTTTGCCATGAAAGCATGATTCATAAATCGGATATGACTCGGAAGTCAACAAACTCAATAGCCTAGATTTCTTCAATTTGTTAATTGTCATCTGCTATATGACCGAGCCTAAGGTGCCATAGATACTTATCATTTAGACTATCTCTAGATCACTTTAGTCCTACCGCATTCACGTTTTGCTCGATATTTAATATAGATACATCAATATGCAACTGATAGAGATCATTAATTAAGAATCCACTTACAATTTTATTTCTTTCAAAAAGAATAGTATAATGGTCCTTAAGAAAGTTAATAACATAACCTTCATATGCTAAACAAGAAATAGAAATCAAATTCCTGCTTGCTGTAGGCACAAAATAACAGTCCCTAAAAATCAAATCTAAACCAGATGGTAATCAAAGAGGATAGGTTCCAACGACCACAACAGCAATTCTTGCTCTATTTTTGATATGCAGGATCATCTCACCATCCCTCAACCTCCTGCTCTCCTTAAGATCCTGCATGAAAGTGCATAAATGAGTACTAGATCCAGAGTCAAGCACCCAACTGGATATAGAAGAAATCGTTAAGTTAGATTCAATCACGAGCATGCCTTCAGAAGGACTTGCCTCCTTCTTGTTCTTCAGGATGACCAGGTATAAAAGGCAGTTCTGCTTCTAATGGCCATCAGAATTATAATGGAAACACTTCTCTTCTTCGGCTCTCCCTTCTTTTTCTTCCCACCTTCCAACTTCTACTTCTTTGCGATCTTCTTCTTCTTCCCAAAAGACTTTCTTTTAGAAGAAGTCCGCTCCACAGCAAGCACTGAGCCCAATGAATCTTTCATAGAGAGCTCAGCAGTAACCAGCATGTTCATAAGTTCAGCCAAGGTATTTTGAAGTTTATGCATATGGTAGTTCATGATGAACTGTCCATACGCATTAGTTAAGCATTGCAAAATTATATCGATCTACAGGTTCTTATCCAACTTGACACCAAGCTTCTCAAGCTCCTCTAAGTCCTTGATCATCATTAGACAATGATCTTGGACCGACTATCCATCACGCATCTGAGCCTTAAAAGTTTTTTATTGACTTGATATTTGGTTGTGCGACTCTGCTCACCAAACAACTCTTGCAGGTGAGCCAACATTTGGTGGCTAGTCTTTATATCTTCATGTTGGTGCTGGAGCTCATCAAACATCGAGCCCAACATGTAATATTTGGCTTTATTATCTTCATCCATCCACTTTTTTAGAGATGCTCTCTATTCAGCGGATGGATAGATTGATAAAGTGGGAGGATCCTATTCCAACAATGAGTTAATTTCTCAGAATCCAAAATAATTTTGAAGTTTCGGAGCCAGTCCTTGTAGTTAGATCTAGTCAGTCTATGGATGTCCAGATATGGGCTAGTGGGTTGGATGTAGACATATTCCTATAGAGAGTCAAAATTTTTAGTTAGATTTTATAATTAAATTTAATTAATTTATTAAAAAATTTTATTTTTAAATAAATTAGGCTTCCACTATTTACTCGGATCCCTACACTCTTTTGATAGAGATGCAAAAATTTTTAAGATCAAAAATTTTTAGTTGGTGGTGCGGTCCCACCGTCTGGCTCGCTACCTCACCTAACAGTTAATGGTGATGGATTAATCGATAAATGGATAATTCTTGTTCAATGATTCTCTAATCATGATGCATCCAAACCTGATCTCTAATTCATGAATCTCACCATATCCAAAATATTGATCCAATCCTTAGTTAAGTCAAACCTACCACTTGCACGAATTAGATTCCTGATTGGGTCTCTCACCGTATCCAAAATATTGGGTCCAACCCATCCTCCAATCCATAGCATCCAATGCCTAATAGACATGGTTGCATCTTTTCGGTGTAATTGAACCACTGTATCCAGCCGAGAACAATCAACCTCAGAAAGATCCCGCACTCTATAATGGTGGAAGATCTTAGACTTAATATTTTCTTAGAAAGATTTGATATAGGTCTCTTTAAACTAGACTTGACTTAGTCATAATAATTATGACTAACCTAGTGGCATTAATTGGCTCGAATTGTTAGCCACCTCTAATCAGAACTGGATCGACATAAATAGTCAGGTAAGTAAGACCGATGGAAGGGATATGCCATTAACTCGATAAGAACGCATTCAGATCGAGTAGCTTTCAATTAAAAATTAGTCAGTCGTATCTATCAGACTTATCTTAGACACTAAATTATCGAATCAGAATCAATCAGATTAGCTTACAATTCAGGCTTGAACCATGGAGCCAAATTTGATCTTGACTTGATCGAGTCACATCTCAATGTGATTCGATTTTGATCCAGATTTAATCCCATTAGACTGGTCAAATCTAAGCTTTCTTTGATCCCACCTTACCAACTCTTGATTCGATTTGATCAACTGCTAGACCTAATTGAATTATCTAATTCTGAATTCAAATTTATGAAAGTATCTTAGATCTTAAAATTCATAATTTTATAATCATAATTCTTAATTAAGTTTAGGTTCATAACTAAAAATATGCAAAAATTTTAGGGTTTCAGAAGCTAGGATTTTGCAGAAAAATAAATTTTTGATTTTTGATTAAGGACGAACGTGCAGCACCCCTACACATCATAAGAGCATCCAATCAAATGAGAGGAGAGGGCCTTTAAATCCTACTTTGCTCTTATGATCGAATGGCCAAGGGAAATGCCTTAATCAAAAATAATTACTACACTATAAAATAATAAATCTATAATATATATCTCATATAAAGTCATAGATCTAAACATGTACATTCTGCAGACATCTCATGTATCAATCATAAAATTCTAAATGCATGCTTTCAGATCTGATACATCACATATAATATCTAAAAAATAAATTTTACATTGATCATATCAAAATAAAATCTATTCTAGATAAATCATAGAACTATTCTACAATTAGTCTAGGCATGCTTCATTCATATCCCATATAAAAATTAAAAATTTTATTTTCTATTTTTAGATCTGATTATAATATTTATAACATTAAAAAATAGAAGCATAAATATCTAAAAAAAATTTAATCATATCAGAAAGAAAATTAGCACTAGACTATACATAGAACAATTCTAAATCTAGTCTAGATTTGCATCTCATGCAAGATTGATATGAATCTAAAATTTTTAATTTTTTTATTTTAGACCTGATCACATCTGGTATGACATCTAAAATTTTTGATATCATATCATAGATCATAATAAAAATTAGATCTGAAATAGATCTGAAGAACAGATAACGCAGCTCTGATACCAGTTGAAGGAAAAATAGTTTTTTCCTACCATAGGATCAGTTTGATCTGACTAGATCTATAGAAAATATTTTAAAAAATTTCTATAAAATCTAATTAGATCAGAGAGTTCTTAAATCTAATTTTAAAAATTTAATATTAAATCTAAAAATAAAAATTAAATTAGATATAAACTTTATACCTGATTGGATAATCTGATTACCCTGCCGATGATCTATGGAAGCTCGGGGTTTTGGATCAAGCCATGCACGTGCCTGACCTCTACCAGAGTTCACTTAGGCTAGATCTAGAGGCACTCTCCTTCTCGATCTGATCACAAAAAATTAGATTTAAATCTGATTTGTAACACCTTCGAATCAATTGATGAAGGCAGCGTGCTCGTCTCACGAACGTCGTCTCTTTTCTTGAAACCTTCGTGCCAATTTCTATGGACCTTCTCTTGGAACCTTGGACCAACCTTTGGGCATGGAGAAGAAGAAGAGTGGTGTGGAGAAAGAGAGAGGATGGCTGCCTATGGGGCTTTGGGGCATGGAGCATAAAGCATAAGAAACCCTAGGGTGCAGGGTCTCTTAAATAGAGCCTTGCGCCACCTCAGTGTTCCAATCAATCAAGCAACCAATTGCTTGATTTGTCTCTGATTTCTTGATAAATTTTTCATTCCTACTCACATCAGATTTGTTGTCCCAAATATTCCATATAATGCCGTACAAAATAGGTAGGGAGAAAGAAAGGAAGTTTGGTGCACAAAAGATTCTTCCTTCTCTTAGAATTTGATCTCTATCAAACTCTTTGATTGGTCAAATCTAAAATTTGACCAAGTCAAAACCTATCCACTTTGAGCGCACACCTAAGGGGTTGTGCGCCCTCTCCATGCCATACCAAAAGTGGGGGCGGCGCCCTTAGAAAGTCTTCAGCGGGCATGCACCCCTGATCCTTTCTTTCTTACAATAGGGTCAACCTTTGACCCTGGTGTGCAACAAAAAAGGTAGGTGACCAAAAATGATAGATGTTATCCAAAAATCATCTGATGAATATAGACAATCCTATTCTGACCTGGATAAGTTTCAATCAGAATTTTGGTTGAGACGAACCAGAAAGACTACAAAAGGAGAATGTTAGGTTCAATCATGTGCTAGCATAATTTTCTTGAGCCTAATTGGATCTAATCCAAATCAATTGAACTGACTTAGTCCAATTGATCACAACCAGACTCAAATTCTTGTATGTGTGATCCAGTTAGATTCAATTCTGTATGATAATGAGATATGTCATGATCTCTATCGTTGATATCATCGAAACATCTTTCGATGGATCAGAATTTTTCTGATTCATACAATTAGAATGATCGATCATCAAGATCATTCTAATTGCTCCCAAAATCTATTAGTGACATCTAGCAGCATATGGTGGCAACCCATCAGAACTGAAAGCAAATCTCTCGGTGCAGCTATCTGTATGAATTGATTCTACTATCATGAGTTTCGATAGGATTAGGATTTAAAGTAAACTCGTTAAAATCCAATATCCATCATATGAATGAATCATTCGATTTGAGTCTGATGTAAAATCCTAATAAATTTTTTTTCTATTATATCACTTTGCCATGGCCATGAGCTTAAGGACTCAATCTCATGATCATCATAGGACTACTCCTCCACTACCGAGATTGATAGATTCCATCTTGGTGTAATCTAGTTCCTACAATGAACTTGCTATAGCCAACATACACCTCAAAATTTTGAATAGCTAGAAGACCTAGTTATGGTGTAGTCAAACTATAACACACTCAAGGTGAACTACTGATGCATCTCAGGTCAAAGAATCTAACACACAACTGCAACATCGAGTCAGTCATCGATGAGAAGGTAGACTTTCTTATGACTACTTGAGGTGGTCATGCTTAGTGTCCTCGTTCTCTAATGAGTACCTATACTTTTGCTCTGATATTTCTATACCGTAGACTCAAGACTCATCTATCCTAAGAAAGCGATTGTACACCAACCTTTTGAATCGATCACCATCCTCATGACAATCCTACGATCGGAAGAAGTTTATGAGTTAATTATGAAAATTCATGTCTTAAATTTTTAACTCTTGAAAATATGAATTACCATTACCATTAACTCAAAGGATGATCATGGCACTTTTAAATACACACTATAATAGAAAATAACTCATTTATTAATTTATAGTCAAAATTATAAAATTATCCTTAGAAATGTATTACAAGTGTCAGCCAATCTGGCTTCTAGGGCATACATCTAACAAAGTTTCACTTGACCTAAAGCCAATTGGCTATAAATCTAAGTTCCATCTTTTCAAGATGGGCTTCGATCTTTTGCTAGCCTAAAGGCTTCGTCAGTGGATCTGCCGTGTTATCCACGGAGTTTACTCTCTTTGTCTCGACATAATCCTTCTCCAGGTAACTGCGGATGAGATGGAATTACCGCTCGATGTGCTTGGATTTTTAGTGAGATCTTAGTTTTTTAGCTAAAGCTATGGTGCCATTATTATCACAGTACAGAGGAACGGCATTCGATGGCATCACTCTGATCTCTACAGTGAACTTTTTGTACTAGAATGCCCTCTTTATAACTTTTGATGTAGCGATGTACTCTGCTTTCATGATAGAATCTGCTATCATGGTCTATTTGAAACTCTTTCAGCTGATAGCACCATCATTGCACACAAATAGACTACCAGATGTCGACTTTCGATCATCTATATCAGACATAAAATCTGAGTTTGTATAATCCTGGACCTGGAGTTCTCCATTACCAAATACCAAGAACATATCCTTAGTCCTTCTCAAGTACTTAAGGATACACTTCATAGAAGTCCAGTGCTCTTCACCTAGATTCGACTGATATCTGCTTGTGACACTCACAGCATGGGCTATATCAGATCATGTACATAGCATAGCGTACATGAGGCTCCCTATTGTAGAAGCATAAGGGATCTTGCTCATGCATTCAATCTTCTCAGGTGTGCTTGAGCACATCTTCTTAGAGAGATGAATACCATGTCTGAAGGATACTAATCCTCTCTTGAAGTTTTTCATGCTGAACCTCTTCAGCACCTCCTCTATGTACATCTTCTGTGAGAGATCCAACATCCTATTTGGTCCATCCTTATAGACCTTAATTTTCAGAATAAAGGATGTCTCTCCAAGGATTTTCATAGAGAACTCTTTTGATAACCATATTTTAACCATAGTCAACATAGAAATATCATTCCGAACAAGAAGGATATCATCCACATACAGTATGAGGAAGACAACAGCACTCCCACTGATCTTTTTGAACACATAGAGCTCCTCATTTTTGATGAATCCAAATGATTTGATCACATCATTAAAATGAGCATTCCAGCTTCGAGATGTTTGCTTAAGTCCATGATGGATTTTTGCAGCTTACAGATCTTATGATCATCATCACTGGATGTGAAATCTAGTAGTTGTTCCATATAGATATCTTCTTTAAGATATCCATTTAAGAATGTCATTTTTATGTCCATCTGCCATATTTCATAATCGAAATAGGCTGTAACAGCAAGCAGTGTATGGATGGATTTAAGCATGGCTATTGGCAAGAAGGTATCCTGATAGTCAATGCCTTCATGCTGACTATATTCTTATGTCACTAACCTAGCCTTGAATGTCTCCATATTTCTATCTGCATCTATCTTTCTTTTGTAAATCCATTTGCACCCAATAGGTACTATACCTTCAGATGGATCTACCAAGGTCCAAACTTGGTTCGATCGCATTGAGTCAATCTCTAACTTCATTGCCTCTAACCATTTTTTGGAGTCAATATCTGATATCATCTTGTCATTGATTTTGGGATCATCACCATGAACCCCATTTTTCATGAGAAATATTTTTTCTATATCTTCTGAAATAATACCTAAGTATCTTTTAGGAGGACGAAAAATCCTATTTGATCTATGAGGTGGAGGAGGTGGTGATTGGACTGGCTCAAGCTGATTAGGTTCCATAGGTTCTTAGCTTGTTGCTTTTGGAAGACTTTCTCCTCGAGCCTTATCTATCTTCCAAGACCACCATCTTGAATAAACTATTTTTCAAGGAAGATGACATGTCTGTTGAAAGAAAATCCTGATTTTTCGATCCAGGTTCGTTCAGATCTGATCAGATCAAGAGATATATTTCAAAAATTTCTCTCTTGATCCCAATCAGATCTTGATATGTTTCAGATCTGATTCTTATTATTTTAATAAAATAAAATTAAAAGATAAATTAAATCAAATTTAATTTACCTGATCTGGGTAATCCTATTACCCTGTTGATGATCCTGTTTGCAGCGGAAGGTTCTGGATCTTAGCCATGCAAGCGCCTGGCCTCTACCGGTATCCACTCAGGTTGGATCTGGAGATCCTCTTCTTCTCTATCACGCCTCCAAAAATTAGATCTGAATCTGATCTGGAGGATCTTCAAAACTCTTTTGAAGATGAGCAGTCGTCCTTTGCAGCAGCGCAGCCTTCTTATTTTGATCGCCTTTCTTTGATCTGAATCGCACCAACCAAGGTCCAAAACTCCTTTTGGACGTGGAGAGGCAAGGGGAGAAAAAGACTATGGCATGGAGGAAGGAGGGGAGAGGCAGCCTTGGGGCATGGGGTTTCTCAATTGAATTGCATCTCTTAGAATCTGAGTTGGGCGCAGGGTCTTATTTATAGACTAAGCGTGATCCAACTCCTCTTCCTCCCAACCAATCACAACCCTTTGTGAAATCAGATCTAAATCTGATTGGTGGGAATAGAGTCCCCTGGATTCCTCCTTAGAGGGCGCCTAAGACCAGTCAAAGTTGGTTCTTAGAAGAACTCTAATTGGAATCCAAAAAGGAGATGGAGTCCTTGTCCAACAAGGACTCCTAGGCGCCTCCAACTTGGGCACACGCCTAGGGTGGCGTGCGCCCTTCTCCTTGCCAGGTTCTGGCAGAGGACAGGCCCCCACCAGCTCTCCAATAGGTGCATGACATGTGGTCAAAAGTCAAAGTGTCAATGGTCAATGTTTGACCAGTCAAAGGTAGACTTTTGACCAAAGTCAAAGAACAAGAAATGGCAGGTGACCAAAAATGGCAGGTAGTGTCTTACAAATAAGACAACCTTTTCCGACTTGGACAACCTCCTGTCAGACCATATGAAGGCCTCTGTTTGAGCACAAACTCCTTTGGCTCAGACAGGACAACTTATTTATGATAGCAAAAGAAGAACGTTAGGTTCAATCGAGTGCTAGCACGATTTCCTTGAACCTAATTGAATCTCATTCAGATCAATTGAACTAGATCAGTTCAATTGATGATCACCAGATTCAAACCCTTGTTTGTGTGACCCAGTTAGGTTCAGTTCTGTATGGTAATGGGATATGTCATGATCTCTATCATCGACATCATCGAAACTCCTTTCGATGGATCAGAACTCTTCTGATTCGAACAGCTAGAATGATCGATCATCTAAATCATTCTAATTGCTCCCAAAATCCACCAGTGACACCTAGCAGTATATGGTGGCAACCCATCAGAGCTGAATGCGAACCTCTTGGTGCAGCTACCTGTGTGATTCAGTTCTTCTATCTTGAGCCCCGATCAGATTAGGGTTAAGGTGAACTCGTCAAACCCTAGTCTCTGTCATATGATGTAATCATTCGATTCGAGTCCAATGTGAAAATCTAAATAGAAACTCTTTCTATTATTTCACTCTACCATGGCCATGGATTTCTGGACTTGATTCTCATGATCATCATAGGGCTACTCCTCTACCACCGAGGTAGATAGATTCCATCTTGATGCTATCCAGTTCCTACAATGAACATGTCATAGCCAACATACACCTCAGGGTTCCATATGGCTAGGAGACCGAGTAATGGTGTAGTCAAACTATAACACCCTCAAGGTGAACTGTCGATGCATCTCAGGTCAAAGAACCAGACACACTACTGCAGCATCGAGTCAGTCATTGACGAGAAGGTAGACTCCCTAATGACTACTCGAGGTGGTCACGCTCAGTGCCCTCGTTCTCTAACGAGTACCTGTACTCTCGCTCCGGTGTCTCCACACCGTAGACTCAAGACTCATCTACTAAAGAGAAGCGATTGTACACCAACCTTTCGGATCAATCACCATCCTCGTGATGATCCTATGGTCAGGAGCAATTTATGAGTTAATAATGATTATTCATGTCTTAAATTTTCAACTCTTGAAAATATGAATTATCATTACCATTAACTCAAAGGATGTATCACAGACACTAAATACACATATGTGATAGAAAATAACCCATTTATTAATTTTAGTCAAAATTACAATTTTGCCCCTAGAAGTGTATTATAAGTGTCAGCCAATTCTGGCTTCTAGGGCACATATATCTAACAATGTCGACTCATAATCACATTATGATCTTTCGAAAGATAGAAATAATATCCTAATGAGTCTTTAGGATATCCTATAAAATGAGCTATAAAGGATCTAGACTGTAACTTGTCCGCTTGCTGTCTCTTGACATGAGTCAGACAATCTCAAATTCTGAGATGACTCAGACTTGATTTCTTACCATGCCATGTCTCATATGGTATGGTAGGAATAGTTTTAGAGAAAATCCTATTCAGTAAGTAAATTATGGTCATAAGACTATGTTCCTAAAGAAAATCAGGAAGATCGGTGAAGCTCATCATGGATCAGACCATATCTAATAGGATCTGATTCCTCCATTCTAAAATTCCATTATGTTGAGGCATTCCAGGTGGAGCTCATTGAGAGACTATACCGTATTCCTTAAAATAGTCTAGAAATTTTCTACTAAGATATTCACCTTCTTGATCTGATCGAAGAACCTTAATGGATTTTTCAGTTTGCTTTTCTACTTCATGTTTGAATTTTTTGAACTTTTTAAAGGCTTCAGACTTGTGTCGCATTAGATACACATACCCATTCTGAGATAGATCATCAATAAAAATGATGAAGTAGACATAATTGCCTCTGGTCGGCACATCAAATGGGCCACACACATCTATGTGTACAAGGGCAAGAAGGTCTGTGGCTCTTTTCCCATATCCTACAAAAGGAAGCTTGATCATTTTGCCATGAAGGTATGATTCATAAATCGGATATAACTCAAAAGTTAATGGACTCAATAATCTAGATTTCTCCAATTTGTTAATCTTGTCTTCCGCTATATGATCTAGCCTAAGGTGCCATAGATACTTATCATTTAGACTATCCCTAGATCGCTTTAGTCCTACGGCATTCATATTTTGCTCGATATTTAATACAGATATATTAATATACAATTGATAGAGACCATTAATTAAGAATCTACTTATAATTTTATTTCTTTCAAAAAGAATAGTACAGTGGTCCTTAAGAAAGTTAATAACATAACCTTCATGTGCTAAATAAGAAACAAAAATCAAATTCCTGCTTACAATAGACACAAAATAATAGTTCCTAAGAATCAAATCTAAATCAGACAGTAGTCAAAGAGGATAGGTTTCCATGGCCACAGCAGCAACTCTTGCTCTATTTTCGACGTGCAGGATCATCTCACCATCCCTCAACCTTCTGCTCTCCTCAAGATCCTGCATGAAAGTGTACAATGAGCATTAGATCCAGAGTCAAGCACCCAACTGGATGTAGAAGAAATTGTTAAGTTAGATTCAATCATGAGCATACCTCTAGAAGGACCTACCTCCTTCTTGTTCTTCAGGGTGGTCAAGTATAAAGGACAGTTCTGCTTCCAATGGCCGTCAGAATTATAATGAAAATACTTTTCTTTGTCAGCGATTTTCTTCTTCGGCTCTTTCTTTTTCTTCTTCCCACATTCCACCTTCTACTTCTTCGCGGTCTTCTTCTTCTTCCCAAAAAAATTTTTTTTGGAAGAAGTCCGCTCCACAGCAAGCACTGAGCCCTTTGAACCTTTCATAGAGAGCTCAGCAGTAACCAACATGTTCATAAGTTCAGCCAAGGTATTTTGAAGTTTATGCATATGGTAGTTTATGATGAATTGCCCATACGCATCAGTCAAGGATTGTAGAATTATATCAATCTGTAGGTCCTTATCCAACTTGACACCGAGCTGCTCAAGCTCCTCTAAGTTCATGATCATCATCAGACAATGATCTTGGATCGACTGCCCATCATGCATCTGAGCCTTAAAAAGTCTTTTAATGACTTGATATTTGGCTGCGTGACTTTGCTCACCAAACAACTCTTGCAGGTAAGCCAACATTTAGCGGCTAGTCTTTATGTCTTCATGTTGGTGCTGGAGCTCATCAGACATCGAGCCCAATATGTAATACCTGACTTTGTTATCTTCATTCGTCCATCTTTTTAGAGATGCTCTCTGTTCAGTGGATGAATGGACTGGTAATGTAGGAGGATCCTATTCCAACACATGAGTCAATTTCTCAGAATCCAAAATAATTTTAAAGTTTTGGAGCCAATCCTTGTAGTTGGGTCTGATCAATCTATGGGTATTCAGGATACAGACTAGTAGGTTGGACGTAGATATAGTCCTGTAAAAAATCGAAGTTTTTAGTTAGATTTTATAATTAGACTTAATCAATTTCTTTAAAAATTTTATTTTTAAATAAATTAGGCTTCTACTATTTACTCGAATTCCTACGCTCCCTTGGTAGAGATGTGAAAATCTTCACGATCAAAGATTTTTAGTGGATGATGCAATCCCACCGATTGGCTCACCACCTCACCTAACAGTTATTGAAGATGTATCAATCGATGAGTGGATAACTCTTGTCCAATGATTTTCTAATTATAATGCACCAAAATCTGAACTCTAATTCATGAATCTCATCATATCCGAAATATTGATCCAATCCTTAGTTAAGTCAGACCCACCACTTGCACGAATTAGATTTTTGATTGGGTCTCTCACCATATCCAGAATATTGAGCCCAACTCATCCTCCAATCCATAGCATTCAATGCCTAATTAACATGGTTGCATCTTTCTGGTGCAACTGAACCACGGTATCCAGTCGAGAACAATCAACCCCGAGAAGGTTCCGCACATCTACAATAGTGGAAGACCTTAAACTTAATATTTTCTTAAGAAGATTTGATGTAGGTTTCTTTAAACTAAACTTGACTTAGTCATAACAATTATGACTAACCTAGTGGCATGGGTTAGCTCGAATTATTAGCCACCTCTAATCTGAACTGGATCAACACCAATGGCTAAGTAAGTGAGATCAGTGGAAGGGATATGCCATTAACTCAACAAGAATGTATTCAGATCGAGTAGCTTTCAATTAAAACTCAGTCGATCATATCTGCTAGACTTATCGTAGATACCAAATTATCGAATCAGAATCAATCAGATTGACTTACAATTCAAGCTCGAACCGCGAAGCCAAATTAGATCTTGACTTGATCGAGTCACATTTCAATATGATTCGACCTTGACCCAGACTTAATCCTATTAGACTAGTCAAATCTAAGCTTTCTTTGATCCCACCTAACCAACTCTTAATTTGGTTTGATCAACTGCTAAACCTAATTGAGCTACCCAAGCCCGAACCCAAATTTATGAAAGTGTCTTAGATCTTAAAATTCATAATTTTAGATCTAGTTAGTTTCATAATCTTAATTCTTAATTAAGTTTGGGTTTATAACCAGAAACATGCAAAAATCTTAGAATTTCAGAATCTAGAATTTTGCAGAAAAGTAAATTTTTGGTTTCTGATTAAGAACGAACATACAGCGCCCCTACATGCTATAAGAGCACCCCATCGAATGAAAGAAGAGGGCCTTTGAACCCTACTTTACTCTTATGATCAGATGGCTAAGGAGAACGTCTTAATCAAAAATAATTACTACACTACAAAATAATAAATCTACAATATATATGTCATATAAAGTCATAGATCTAAATATGCACGTTCTACATACATCTCATATATCAATCATTAAATCCTAAATGCATGCTTTCAGATTTGATACATCACATACAATATCTAAAAAAATAAATTTTATATTGATCATATCAAAATAAAATCTATTCTAGATAAATCATAGAACTATTCTACAATTAGTTTAGGCATGCTTCATTCATGTCCCATATAAAAATTACAAATTTTATTTTTTATTTTTAGATCTGATTATAATATTTATAACATCAAAAAATAGAAGCATAAATATCTAAAAAAAATTTAATCATATCAAAAAAAAAAATAGCACTAGACTACACATAGAATAATTCTAAATCTAGTCTAGATTTGCATCTCATGCAAGATTGATATGAATCTAAAATTTTTAATCTTTTTGATTTTAGATCTAATCACATCTGATGTGACATCTAAAATTTTTAATATTAAATCATAGTTTCTAATAAAAATTAGATCTAAAATAAATCTGAAGAACTGCTAATGCAGCTTTGATACCAGTTGAAGAAAAAATAGTTTTTTCCTTCCATAGGATCGATTTGATCTGACTAGATCTGTAAGAAATATTTTAAAAAAATTTTATAGAGTCTAATCAGATCAAAGAGTTTTTCAATCTAATTTTAATAATCTAATATTAAATTTAAAAATAAAAATTAAATTAGATATGAACTTTATACCTGATTGGATAATCTGATTATCCTACCGATGATCTGCGGAAGCTCGGGATTCTGGATCAAGCCATGCATCTGTCTGGGCTCTACCAGAGTCTACTAAGGCTGGATCTAGAGGTGCTCTTCTTTTGGATCTGATCATCAAAAATTAAATCTTAATCTGATTTATAAAACCTTCGAATCAATTGATGAAGGCAGCACGCTCGTCTCACGAACGTCATCTCTTTCCTTGAAACCTTCACGCCAATTTCTATGGACCTTCTCTTGGAACCTTGGCCCAACCTTTGGGCATGGAGAAGAAGAAGAGGAGGGGCATGGAGAAAGGGATCGGATGGCTGCCTATGGGGCTTTGGGGCGTGGAGCATAATGCATAAGAAACCCTAGGGCACAGGGTCTCTTAAATAGAGCCCTGTGCCACCTCAGTGTTCCAATCAATCAAGCAACCAATTGCTTGATTTGTCTCTGATTTCTTGACAAATTTTTCATGCCCACTCACATCAAATTTGCTGCCCCAAATATTTCATATAATGCCGTACAAAATAGGTAGGAAGAAGGAAAGAAAGTTTGGTGCACAAAGGATTCTTCATTATCTCTTAGAATTTGATCTCTATCAAACTCTTTAACTGGTCAAATCTAAAATTTAACCAAGTCAAAACCTATCCACTTTGAGCGCACACCTAGGGGGTCATGCGCCCTCTCCATGCCATACCAAAAGCGGGGGTGCATGCCCCTAGAAAATCTCTAAGGGACGTGCACCCCTGATCCTTTCTTTCTTACAATAGGGTCAACTTTTGACCCTGGTGTACGATAGAAAAGGTAGGTGACCAAAAAAGAAAGGTAACCAGAAATGATAGGTGTTGTCCAAAAATTATCTGATGAATTTAGACAACCCTATTCTGACTTAGACAAGTTTCAGTCAGGGTTTCGATTATGATGAACCAGAAAGGCTACAAAAGGAGAATGTTAGATTCAATTATGTGCTAGCATGATTTTTTTGAACCTAATTGGATCTAAACCAAATCAATTGAACTGACTCAGTCCAATTGATCACAACCAAACTCAAACTCTTGTATGTGTGACCCAGTTAGGTTCAATTCCATATGATAATGAGATATATCATGATCTCTATCATTGACATCATCAAAACACCTTTCGATGGATCAAAACTTTTTTGATTCATACAATTAGAATGATAGATCATCAAGATCATTCTAATTGCTCTCAAAATCTATAAGTGACACCTAGCAGCATATGGTGGCAACCCATCAAAATTGAAAGCGAACCTCTCGGTGCAGCTATCTGTGTGAATTGATTTTACTATCATGAGTTTCGACAGGATTAGGGTTTAAGGTAAACTCATCAAAATCCAACATCCATCATATGAATGAATCATTCGATTTAAGTTCGATGTAAAATCCTAATAGAAAATTCTTTTCTATTATATCACTCCGCCATGGCTATGGGCTTAAGAACTCAATCTCATGATCATCATAGGACTACTCCACTATCGAGGCTGATAGATTCCATCTTGGTGCAATCCAGTTTCTACAATGAACATGCTATAGTCAATATACACCTCAGAATTTTGAATGGCTAGAAAATTGAGTTATGGTATAGTCAAACTATAACACATTTAAGGTAAACTATTGATGCACCTCAGATCAAAGAATCTGATACACAACTGCAGCATCGAGCCAGTCATCGATGAGAAGGTAAACTTCCTTATGACTGCTCAAAGTGGTCATGCTTAGTATCCTCATTCTCTAACGAGTATCATACTCTCACTCCGATGTCTCCACACCATAGACTCAAGACTCATCTATCCTAAGAAAGCGATCGTACACCAATCTTTCGGATCGATCACCATCCTCGTGAAGATCCTATGGTCGAGAGCAGTTTATGAGTTAATTATGAAAATTTATGTCTTAAATTTTCAATTTTAGAAAATATGAATTATCATTACCATTAACTTAAAGGATGTATCATGATACTTTTAAATACACACTATGATAGAAAATAACCTATTTATTAATTTATAATCAAAATTATAAAATTGTCCTAAGAAGTATATTACAAGTATTAGCCAATCTGACTTCTAGGGCACACATCTAACACCTTCTTGCTTAAAGATAACATAACATAAAGAAAATAAAACACCACATAATACTTAACTAAAATAGAAAAGCTAATTAAATCTTAAGAGATTTTTACTTGTATTGGCCATCTTTTCTAATTGCATTGCATCTTCATAAAATACATTAAGGGCACTTAACCCAATTAAACAAGATAAGATGGAGATTTGATCACCCCTTTTTAGTCCAAAAATCACTATTCTTTATATTGCATTGACCTAAATCTTTAATTTAAAAGCAATTAGACGTTGATCCTAAGGAATTCGAGCTCAATAGGACAAGTGACCCTAAGAGTTGGACCGAATTAGACTTGGTCAACTAGCTGATATCTAGGCAAGTTATTTATAGGACGACTGGGCCCAAAGAAAGGTAATTTATAATTGGTTCTGTTCGCTGATCTGGCCAATTTAATTGATATCTAAGAAAAGCAATGGAAGGACTCCCACCAATCTTACACTTATCTGATCAGTTGGTTGGTCAAGTTTCGACTTGAAGGTCTTGAAGGCTAACTTAGAACAGTTAGGAGCTGTCTAAAACTAGGATAACCTTAGGATAGAGAGTCCACTGTGTACTAACTTGATTATAATTAAAATCTAACCATAACTAATTCTTCTTTTGTTTCTTAGCTTCAGGACTCCTTAGGTTATCTTCTTTAGAACTCTTTCTTCCCCTCTTCTCTTATTATTAAAAAAAAACTTCAAAGTTTATTCAGAATTATAATTGTAAGGGTGTATGCCTGATCGTAGATCGTTACAACCTGAAATCCAACCTTTAAACCTTAAAATAGAACGAACCATTAGAGCTATTTGAGCTAGAATTATGGACCATAATCATGAGACTGATCCACCATGCCCATTGAGGGAGTACTTCACTCCATCATATACCTAATCTCCGTGTATCCAAGTACCTCTTATAGAAGCAACTCAATATGAGATTAAGTCTAGCATCATCCAAATGTTACCATCTTTCTATGGACTTAATAATGAGGACCCGTACAAACATCTAGATGAATTTCTTGAGATATGTTCTACCGTCAAAATTCAAAATCTCTCTGATGAGGCCCTTAGGTTGAAATTATTCTTCTTTTCGCTTAAAAACAAAGCTAAATACTAGTTACATTCTTTAGATTCCATGACTATTTCAACTTGGGACCAATTACAAGAAGAATTTCTCAAGAAATATTTTTCAATTGGAAAAACAAACAAAATTAGAAAAGCCATAACTAGTTTTTTCTAATTAGAAGGAGAGATATTCCATGAAACTTGGAAAAGACTTAAAGACCTCATCCGCAAGTGTCCACACCACGCCATACCCAAAAGGCAATTGGTTCAGTGCTTTTACGATGGATTACCAGAAAAATATAAATAAATGGTCGATTCTTCCTGTGGTGGGACATTCATACTTAAAAGCGAGCATGAGGCTTGGTAGTTATTCAAGACCCTGAGCAAAAATTTTTTACATTATATGTCTGCCACATCTAGAGAAGCTCCTAGGTTAGGATCCAAAAGAGGTGGAATGGATGAGGTAAGCCACTCCGTAGACATCCACAGTAAGATGGACGCATTATCCCAAAAACTCGATCGACTATTACAAGTTAGTCATACCTCTTCTCCATCTGTACAGTCACAAGATATTTGTATAATCTGCTCGAGTCCTACTCACATTATTGGTGATTGCCCAGTAGCCCATCAATTTTCTGAGCTTATACAGGAGCAAGCCCACCAAGCCCAAACTCATACTGTTTCTTGATTAGAAAATGACCCATATTCCAACACGTATAATTTCGACTGAAGGAATCACCCAAATTTCTCTTAGAAACCACAACCTGTGGTCAACCCAGCTTTCTATGGTTCTAATTACTAGGGGATGCAGTTCAAGAATACATCATATCCTCAGTATCAGGATGCCCCTCAACCTTCTCCTAGCAACTATAGTTCTACTTTTGAGCAGAAGGTTCTATAAGCTTTAGTAAGGATAGAAACCAACTCCCAGACTCTTCATTCTCACATGCAGTCGATAGCAAAGCTAGAGACCCAAATAGGTCAATTAGCTACTGCCTTCAGTAAGAGAGAGGAGGGAAAACTGCCCAGTCAACCTAAGATTAATCCTAGAGGTCAACATAGGGTTGAGAATTTTAACGCACATGAAACTTTTTTCGAACAAGCCAAATCTATTATGACCCTCAGGAATGGTAAGGTCATAAAACAACCTGGTGAAGTGAAAAGACCAAAACCAATGAAAAGTTGATTGAATTTGAACCAACCGAAGAGAAGGAGAACCTTAGGGCAAGAGATAAACCAATATCTTTAGCATCACCTCAATTATTCAGAGCTCCATTTTCGAGTGCATTAGAATTCCCTATGCCATTTAACAAGAAGGATAAATTAGATGAAATATTAGAGCTATTTAAATAAGTTCAAATCAATCTTCCCCTTCTTGATGTAATAAAATAAGTCCCAGCCTGTGCTAAGTTCTTAAAAGATTTGTGTACACAAAAATGAAAATCTAGAACACAAATTTTTAAAAAAGTCCATCTTACTAAATAGGCCAGTTTAGTCCTCCAACATGCTACCCCTCCCAAACTTAAGGACCATGTGCCCCTATCATCTCTTATGTCATAGGAAACCTACACATTGAGAAAGTTTTGTTAGATCTAAGGGCCAGTGTGAATATTCTACCTAGTTCAATATACGATCTCTTTTGATTTGGTGAGTTAAAACCCACTTCGGTAACCTTATAGTAAGCTGATAGATCCATTAAGGCACTATGTGGGATAATCGAGTATGTTTTAGTCAAGATTGAAGAATTTTACTTTTCAATTAACTTTTTGATTTTAGAGATGGAGCATTCTGATGATCCAAGGCAAATTTTCATAATTTTAGGATGATCCTTCCTAGCTATAGCCAATGCATGTATTAATTGTAGGACAGGAGTCATGGATGTCTCATTTAGGAATAGAAAGTTAAGGTTAAATATATTTTAGGTTCCTCATAGATCACAAACCACTACTTATTTCGAAATAGATGTGGTAGAAGAGACAATAGAGGAAACTATCCCTAAAAGTATTTCTTAGTACCTAGTGCATATACGTTGGGATCCTTTTGGAATGGATGATTTTGACCTGGATGGGTATATTGAAAATATGAATACATTATTAGAGCCAGTCAATTTTAGCACCACTCCTCCATGGGCTGAGAAATATGAGCTTTTATCGACAATACCTACTCCAATACCTCCTTCTTTAGAATCATCATTGGTCCTAGAACTGAAGCCACCCTCAATCACATTTGAATTCATAGGACCAAATGACGTGCTCCCAATAATCAATGCATCGAACTCAATGCATAACTTAGAAACGCAATCTGGAGCTTTTTAGAAGAAGATATAGAAGAGATTCTCAATGAACAAGGGACTGAGAAAGAGATTACAAACCATCTTCCTAAAATTAGTAATAAAAAAATAATAAAATTTATGAATAATAGGGTTGCAAGTTATTTTTTAAAATTTGGAGGTGAAAAACCATGAGAATTTTTCAATGCAGTATTTGATCTTGGATAGGTGAGAAAATTGGTTGCTCTGGCTGAAGATGTTAAACTTAGCGCTTGTTGGGAGACAACACAATAACTTTTTTTTTTTTTGCAGGAACTTAGAATAAGAGCCTGCTAATCAATGAAGCTATCTTCAACTTCCGAAGCAAAATTACCCAAGTGCACTCCCTCCTTTTCTTTTCGTTGCTTATTTTATTTTCCTACTCCATTGAAGACAATGTCGATTAAGTTGGAGGGGAAGAAAACTAATTCAATCAAGTTCTCAGATATAACCAGAAATAATTAGTTTTGTGTACTTGAATTCTATTTTGATTTGAAGTTAATTAGGCATCCTAATCAATAAGTGATTAACGATCTAGATAATTTTAGAGGAATAGAGGGATAAATTATTAAGAAAAATTAATGAATGGTAGAGTTTAGATCAGACTAAATTTTAGAGTGACTCTAGAGCCATCTTCTTACCGATCTCAATGAAGAATCGGCTTTATATGAGATTGGATGGAAAGATCGAGGTACGCAAAAATTTTTCTTAGAATATAGTTTTTATTATCAAATAAAAAAATTTTAGCATTGTCTCTCTGAGTAACCGAGCTCCTTCGTCTGAGTAAGCATTGTGGCTCGCGTCAAAAGGTGGGAACGTAAGAAATTGATTATAAGAATTATATTTTTTTGGACTCGAGTCAGTAAGCTTGAGAGATGTTTTACACCTAATATCCTAAAGTCAATTGGTTTGGGAGTCATTGGCTGAAAGCTTGCTACAAGGGTCAGCAAAAAAGTTTAAAAAAAAAGTAGATAATAAGGGGACTAAATTGTAAAAAGGTAATAAACTCGGCTCACATTTAGTTAGAGGATTTAAAAAATAAAGTGGGGAGTTGGTGAAAGAAGAGCTCTTAAAATTTTTTTGGCTAACACTCAATTACTAATTGGGTCAAATTGATAATCCAATGAAGCACCTTTTCAATGGTCTGACCAGATATCACCTACTTTTAGTAATGCCTTGGGTAACTTTTAATTCATGGACGAGTCGATACACAATGCTAATATATTTATTTTACTCGAGAACGAGTAAAGTTCAAGTTGAAAAATATGATGAATACATAATTTATAATAATAAAAATATCAAATATTATAATATTTAATATTTATTAAATAAAATTTGATGCTTCTTAATATATTTTGTAGATAATTAAAAGATTAGGTTTAATTTATTAATTAAGTCTAAAATTAATTTAATTTATGATGAATCAAGTAATCAATTCAAATTCAAGAACAAGCCCAAGATCCAGCTAAAAACACTGGCCCACAGAATTCTCAATGCTGGACCAAAGAGAGGAATAATTTAAATGGGTGTGGTGGCGCATTCTTATTTTCATGCACGGGAACGAGGTAGCAGGTAGCTTCCGACTTTGTGCGTCATGAGACACATAGTGTGGGCACGTAGAACGAAGAGAGGTCCATGGCTTTGATGCACGTGCAAGGGACTCACGGCATGAAATGGTCATGCTGGCTAAAACCAAAAAGAGGAGCATTAATGGCAATTAACGGTAGGACCCTTTAAAATACAAAAGATGGATACAAGTGTCATTAATGGAAGGACCCATGTTGCCTTTAATAACTGTGCAAAGAAAGTTTATGGCTTCACACATGGTAGCTGGGAGCCTTACACGGCAGGAGGAAAATATGCGCAAATGCATGGATGGAAGGCGTCAGCTTGCAGTTTTGGGTGCGTAAACGGCAGATTAATGTTTTGGGAAATTTTGTTTAGAAATACCCATCGAATTCTCTATTATTTATAAAAATAAATTCTAGCCATTCAAAAATCTCTTTTTTTTAATTCTACATCTAAAAATCATATAAAATATTTTTCTCTTATCACCTTATACTTCTACTTGAAGAGGATCACAGAAACTCTTCTAAAGTCTTGCATAGAAAAATAGGAAGAGACTATTTCATGAGCAACTAGACTAACAGTCTCAAAAGGAAAAAAAAAATTTTATAATGACACAGACTAGATTTATTATTTTAAATTTTTTTATATTTCTTTTATATGCAATAAAGATTATACTTTTTATTTAAAATTATCATGAATTCTTTATTTGCTATTTTATATGCTTTTATTTATGCTTTTCTGTTAGATTAATATTAGGAATAACTTTTGCTTTCCGGAGATGTGCCGTAATCTATGGGTATGGGGCGTGCCGAGGAAAGAAGAGTTGTTTACCTAGTATTTTTCAGAGATACACCGTGATCTATGGGTACGGAGCATGCCGAGAAAAGATAGGTATTTTTCTAAGATTAATCATAATAATATAAAAAAATACAATTCTATTAGTGCAAAATTAATTTAAAACTTTCGAGATCTTTATTTTCTAATTACATCAATTTTAGGATAGTTTATTTCTAAATCAAAATAAATCTTTTCTTTTTTATTTTGTAATCTCAATTTAGCCCAAGATCCCTATGGATACGATCCCGACTTACCCTATTTATATAGTAGTGAGTTAGGTTTTATTTTTGACCGTCTACGACAGCGATCACTTACAACCATTCATTATTTGTGAAAATGTCTCAGGATCATCCTCTACACAAATATCATAGTCAGATTCTTATAGGTACAGCATAATCACTAGAAATTGCATGTTTTTTTATTCTAGTTGATCTCCTCAATGTTATAGCATTATCCTCTTATGGAGGATGCTGCACAACGAGATCTATCCCTTCAAGAGACTGTTTTCTAATAGGATCTTCTAAAACATTCTGTGGATCATTAAAGGTTGGTTGTTCAATACTTATCTTATCCGACTGGGCATCATAAAGAATAACCATTCTATCATTTACTATGGGATTCACATCAGAAATATGATTATCCTCAAAAATTATATTTTAAGATTGATCACTCTCACTATCCATATCATTTTCAAAAAACTTAACATTTCTAGACACTACAAATTTAGTGGTATGGGAAGGACAATAAAACTTGTATCCTTTGGACTTTTCGGCATAACCAATAAAATATGCACTAATAGTCTTAGGATCTAACTTCCTTTCTTATGGATTATACACCCATACTTTAGCTGGACAACCCCAAATGCATATATGATTCAAATTTAATTTTGAATCTTTCCATATTTCGAATGGCATTTTAAAAACTGCCTTAGTTGTAACTTGGTTTGAAATATATATAGCTATTTTAAGGGCTTCTCTCCATAATGATGTAGGAAATTTGGAGTTGCCTAGCATACTCCTCACCAAATCCAATAACGTTTAATTTTTTCTTTCTACCACACTATTTTGTTCCGATGAGCTAGGCATAGTATATTATGCTATAATACTGTGCTCCTCAAGAAACTTGGCAAATAGACCTGATGCTTGTGCACTTCCCATGTACCAATCATAATATTCTCCACCTCTATCTAATCTTATAATTTTAATTTATTTTTTATATTATTTTTCTATCTCTACTTTATAAACTTTAAAAGCAACTAGTGTTTCATTGTTATTTCTTAGAAATACTTCAATAAAAAAGATGAAGTATTTCTAACCACTCGAGCTCATATCTGAATAGCAAATATCAATATGTATTATTTCTAATATATCAGAACTCCTCTTGGGACCCTTTTGTATTTTGTTGGTCTGCTTATCTTTAATGCAGTCCACACATATATTAAAATCAGTAAAGTCAAGAGACTGAAGCACCCCATCCTTTACTAATCTTTTGATTCTCTCTATAGAGATATGTTCCAATCTTCGATGCCATAAAATAGAGAATTTCTCATTCATAACACAATATTTTATTCCAACGTTACCATGCATAGCCGTTAGATTATAGGAAACATTATTATTCAAATGGAGTTTGAACAAACCATTATCCAGAGTACCATTTCCAACCACGACTAAATTTTTTATTAAAGTAAAAATAATTTCAATAAATTGAAGAGAAAAATCTAAAGGTAGGAGTCTTGAAATAGAAATTAAATTTCTCAAAAAACTTGGAATGTAAATGTTCGTTCCAAATCTAAAACATAACCAGTACTTAAAATTAATATATAAGTTCCGACGGCTTCCACATGTGAACTCATATGATTGCCTAAATAGATGTTCCATTCACTTTCCATTAGTTTCATTTTGTTTAAGAAACTCTGTATGGTATTAGAAATATAGATTGTAGAATCAATCTACTATGTGTTATGAGACACTTCAACTATATTAGATTTAAAATATACTAAAGAGATAAGATTATCTTTCTTTTTGAGCCAAGCCTTATGTTTAGGACAGTCCTTCCCTAAGTATCCCTTCTTTTTATAGAAGAAATAGTGGATGGCCTCCTTATTCTCAGAGTGGACAAGGATAATGCCTTCCCCTTCTTTTTATGGCTTTGCTTCTGACTCTTACTTTCTATAACCAAATATATACTCATCTATTTTTTGACTCCCTTCTTCTTGCACACACATAGCCAGTAGTTCATTTACTGACCATTTTTCTGTGTCTATTATAAAAATTTTTGAATGGTCCATATTGACAAGGAAGAGAGTTGAGGATGAGTTGCACCTAGAACGAGTCAAAAATCTTAATTTCCAAGGACTTAAGCTGAGCAGTTATGTCCCTCGTTTGCATTATGTGCTCACGCACACCTTTAGTGTCAATGAGCTTCATTGATGACAACTATTCCATTAAGGTGCTTGCAAGTAATTTATCTGAAGACTCAAATTGTTCATCGATAGCCTTCATATGATTATTGACTTTCTCATATTCAAGTATAGACCCACAAATCTAGCCCTTATACGAGATTTGATGAACATCATAATCAAGTGATTGGATCGCTCAGAACATTCATATAATGTAATCTGAGCTAGAGTGCTAGAAATGGTAGGTGCAGGATGCTTCTCCTTGTGAAGAGCATAGTCAAGGTCCATGCAGCTCAAATGAAGAAGAATCTTCTTCTTCCATGCCTTATGGTTGTCACTATTCAAGTAAGTAATTTCAGATAAAGTTTTAGATATCATCAAAGATGGAATTAATATAAAATATAAAATAAATAATTTAACAATGCTTATATTTCATAAATTACGGTACATTGCATCATGTATATATGGTACACTTACCAATGCAAGTCATAAATGCACAAAATAAGCATGAATAAGCATGTTATTAAAATCTACTGTAGGCAAAGATTGTAATACGCAATAATTTCATGCAAAAATCTTTATGATGGAACTAGAAATTACTCATATTTTTCAACACCTATAGTCAGTTAAGAAATAAAAAATAGATTTCTATTCTATCCTAATTAAATATGCAAATACAATTATCTTCATGTGGGCAAAGATATAGTGTACTCACACATTTAATTACGATTGATATCTTTTAATCCAAATGTGATTTTTAAAAAAAAAAATAATCCTCAATACATACACTCTTAAAGTTAAGGATGCTATGGCCACTCCTTAATTAAAATATGCTAATCACATGACATTGAGTTTGTGGAATATGCACAAAAAGACATAGCACTAATAATTCAATCTAAAAATTAAATTTTGTAATGTGCATATATCTTTGATTTAGATAAATTATTTTACAACTAATGAAAGCCCAGCCCAATTATTCAAAACAAACCCAAATGAAAATTGGAATTAGATTCTTAAATAGGCTCCCACGCACCCTTACGCGCCGCCGCAGCTAGTAGACTTTAACAATCTTGGATAATTTTAGATCCATTTGTAAGTGATTTAGGGAGGATTCATGGCTTCATATGCTAATGGAGAGCTGGGATGGAACGCACACACCGCTTATGCACGTGGGCGTGCATCCATGAAGAAGTTCTTTTTCTTCTTCAACCCAGAAAATTCGATCGCGTGATACAATTTTTGAACAGCCATAACTCTCTCATTTCTTAACAAAATTGAGTAAATAATATGTTGGAAAGCTCTTTGAATAAAGTTTCAAAAGACACCAGACTTGAAAGAAGAAACTCAGTGTAGAGAGAAAAGGCCTTAGAAAAATGGATGTTTATCATGTTGTCAAAAAGTTGGTCTCATGAAAACTCACAATTTGCTAAACCATTTCCGGCCAAAATTTAACCACACAATCCCCTTGAAGATAGGAATATACCCTATAAAAATCACGATCTAATATGCGTGCTACACAAAGATGTCATTAAAGGGTCTTTTCTCCGTATTAATGAAACCGGAGAGCAAAATAATATTATTTGACAAACCAATCATATTAGAAACATGCCATTTTCTCATATAAATAATTTACCATGTAAGGGAAGGCACATACACATGCTAGGCAGAGGAAAATTTGCTGCTCTGGTACCACATGTAAACCATAACCCATGAAGATATGTTTACAAAATATATAGCAGAAGAATGAGAAATACTGAAACTCCAGCCATAGCCCCAAATTTTGAGAGTTTCTTCTAACTTATGTGCAATTCTACATGATGGATACAGGGCTTATGAATTACCTAAGTTAGGGATTCTATGCCTTATCCATTTTACAGACTTTCCTTCCATGAAGGAAGTTACAACAACTTAGCCGGTTGAAACCACCAAGCCTTATCCCTCAATGAGATAATAGATATCTGTTATAAGAGATAGTATTGAGGACCAATTATTTTATTTAATTGAATTGATCTTTTTGTTAGAGTTTATAAAAAAGATTTTATTTCTCCATCTATTTTGAATGTTATGATTATCCTATTTGTTGCCGCAACTATTTGATTTTGTTAAAAAAATGGTGGAGTTTTTCAATCTTTCTTGCACTTTTGCTGGGTATAATTTTGTTTATGAATCATTCTATTCATCAACCCTTTTTGAAATCTTGTTTTAAGACGTCCCTTCCTCTACATTAGCTCTATTTTTTGTTTGGCCTTATCAATGTGAAACGGGTTCTATTCTTATCTATTTATGTATGATATAATTCCATTATAATGCTCTGATTTATATGATACAGATGTTTGTGAATATTTGTTCCTTCATTTAGAACTTCTATTTTGGTGCTAATATCCTTTTCGATTTTATTTGAATCATCATCCTTTTTTGGCCATGTATGTCCCAATTTTTTTCTATAATTTTTTTGAGGCTTCCTATTCCTAATAGATGTTTGGTTTTTTTTTTTCTGAGACAAATGAAAGGAGTAAGCTACTCCCCACATAAAATTTATTAGAAAATGTGTAAAGTACAAGACTGATTGTTTGGTGAATTGATGAGTGACAGGTAAGATGGGAAAGAAATGAGGGTGCAATCCATTGTAAGCCGGTCCAATGAGCGTATATACGAGCAATTACATTAAGGTTAGTTTCAGAGGTGCTGGTCCGAGAGGATTCTTAGAAGGTTGGTTCCTGGTTAGTGGTCTTTGAAAGGTGAGTTGCATGATTTGCATGGCACGGGGCTGCAAGGCTGCGTCCATGGTTGCATATGGGATGGAAATTGAGCTTCATTTTGCCACCGACTTATAGCATTCTTGTTGGCATTTTAGGCTAGCGGAGTGGTTGTGGGATGGGTTAGTTTAGCTGCGATTGAATCCAGGCTCTCCTTGTTTTGTTTGGATGTCTGGTCAGAGAAAAGGATTGCAATCATCTCGGCGGTCTTTGTTGCAGCCTTTGCCACGAAGTTAAAAGAGTCTATTATTGCGTTCTTTCCATAAGCACCAGCAAACCATAGATGCAAGGCTCAGAAGTGATTCTTTGGATGGTTGGTTGATATTCCAACTGCTCCAGATCAGTGGGTAAGATGGTGGCGGTTGGGAGATAGGAAGTTTCTGTAGGATGAGGTTCCAGACTGGTTTAGAGTAGGTGCAATTAAAAACAAGTGGTCCTTGTTTCAGCTTTCCAATTGCACAAGGGATACGAATTGAGGCCTTGAATACCTTTCTTTGCTAGGATTTCCATGGTTATTTGTCATTAAAATTATTTTGGTACCTGCAGTTCTGCACCTTAACCAACCTACTATCTATCTAATAGGATTGGCACACTAAAATAGGCACCCAATTAGACATAACAACATTCCATAAATGCTGTATCAAAAAACTAATATATGCACTGAACATCATTAGTCGCCTCTTTGAAAAGCAACCTATCTGCTATCAGCCACTAGAATCCCCGTAAAGAAAGAGTCGAAAGGTAGACCACCGCCCCAGTTCACATCCCCCCTCGAGAGCACAATTGGCCACATATTAGTCAGCAGCTTTGTTTGCTTCTCTAAGAATATGCAACACTTTATGAATTCTATTAATTAATATCCATTGAATATTGTCCTGTAGGATAGGCAATTGTCTACGATCACACCTTTTAGAGTTTGGAATCTGGTTAATTATTGTAGCAGAATAAACATCCAACCATACCTGAGATGCCCCCAACTCTTTCAAAGCCACACAAGATCTCAGTCATGCAATTCTGCAAGGGAACAAAAGAGGGTAACAAAGGCTTGCCACCAGCTCTTAACACCTGTCCAACGTGATCCCTCATCACAAAACCTGCAGCAGCTTTATCCAAGACGTAGAAGCATCAAATTTCTCCTTTACAACTCCTAGGGGAAGAGGCAGCCTTGACACCATAATGGAAGAATTGGATGGCTGTTGCTTGACGCTACCCTAGTACCTGGATGGAAGCAATAAAGATAGTTGACCAGTAAGTTCAAGAAAGAATGAACTAGGAACAAAAGCCTTTCTTGCTAGTTTGCCTTGCACTAGTTGCACTTATTGAAATATATCCTTGAAGGAGTTTATTTATATGAGAATATCTGTACATTGCCGTAGATATGAGATATATGCTATCTCTAGTAACTTATAAAAAATTAAGATACATGCACAGGGCCACTAGCACATAGACTCGTGATGGAGAATTTGATATGTATATGGTAGTTGAAATCTAAAATAAAAGAATGTAGTTCAAGATCTGATTAACTTTGTTTCTTTTAGATGAAAACTATTCATACTAAGTAAGTTTAAGTCTTCAAAGGTACCTTATTCATTGCATAGTATAAGCATCCTGGAATTTACATTTTTTATTTTATATATTTTTTTAAATTTTGAATTTTATTGGGGATTGTTGAAGAGAATCCAAAAAAAATTAAAAATTTTCTAAAACTTCCTTCCAAACATTTTAACTTTGTCTTTTAATTTTAATATTTAAATATTTATGGTGCCATTAATCTTTTCATTATCGTATTTTAAATTTCTAACCATTAGGCTCCCAATTACAAACCTTAATGGATCAATAAAAGTCCAAACGGTTATGTGCATTTAATCTTGTTTTTATTTTCTGATCATTGGGCTTCTTATTAAAGACCTTAATGGATCAATAAAAGCCCAATCGATTATACACATTTAATTTTAATTTTTTTTTTATTTTCTAACTATTGGGCTCCTTATTAAAGAACTTAATAGGTCAATAAAAATCTAAACGGTTATAAATAGTCATATTAGATGGTTATAAAATGACCATCTTGAGGTCTAATTTTAGACATCCTATCTAAGCATTTTTCTCTCTCTTTTTTGATTTTTTTTCTTTTCATATTCTTTTTCTTTGTGATTATTTTTTTGGATGTTGAAAGGATCTCCATTAATCTCCTCCATGATCGTGCTTGTAGGTAAATGATTCCGATCACATCTTAAGGTGGTTTTCCTAGAAATTTTTTGTATAAGAGATGAGAATATGCCTTAAGATAGTATCCAACGCATTGTCAGGCTCGATTATTTTTATTTTTTGATGTTCTATAGGTAATTTTTAATTTTTCTATAATAAAATTTTGTTACTTTTATCTAATCTTTTAAACTATATTAAAAATTCTTAAACTCCTGTAGAAAAAAGGGAGAGGAAATAAATCTGTACTGGAAAATTTTATGGGGGACCAAAATCTAAAGTTTTAGGTACCAAGATACTTTCCTTCTTAAAAGGACCCTGAAATGGCATGTTGGGGACCAGACTCTGCGGTCCAAACTTAGCAATTGCATTTTAGAACCTAAGCCTGCCTCCTCGATAACAAATACGCCATACAGATGGATACAGATGGATGCTTGCCCCACAAGGGAGACCTGCACAGTAATGGAGAGGAATTGGCCAGGGTGCATGCACTGCGACTAAGTCCATGGGATAATAATTATTCTTGGATGTATACGACCCTTATTATTGTCTTTGGCCCATCCTTGAAGTTTCCAAGAGATTTCTGAAAATAGGAAGATGGACACCAAAACAAAAATTTAATCAATATTCCTAATACAAGTTGCATATGATGCTAATTCTAATTTCATGCATTTTAACAAAAAAGAAGATGATCTAATTGAACTTAGCCTTCAACTATCAAGTATATCCAGCAAAAACTTCCGGGAGGTATAACCTCCAAAATATTCTTCTGATTTGCTACTCGTACATTATCAAAAAAAAAAAAAAGTATAGATGTAGAGATCGAATGATATTATTGGGGGCAAGGGTTTAACCTTCTATTAATTTCTTCTTGAGGGTTAACTAGGATTAGGTGACCCTTAATAAAGACGGAGGTCTCCTGTTCGTAGAAAACATCCTAGCGTTGTTATAGAAATGAGCAACCAGTTATTAGTTAGTTATATTTTTCTTCTAATTTTTAATTCTTCCCTTTGCATAAGGTTGTCCATGAGAAAGAACATGGTGGCATTTTCTTTAATATCCAATTCGTTCATATGGGTAATGTTGGAAGCACAATCCCAGCTTGCAATTTTGCAGATTAATTTACGAGCCTTGTTAAAAGGATGTTTCCAATTAAATGGGCAAGAGTACTCATGACCCATGCAAGCTTGTCTAATCCATTCCTTTTATCATCATGTTAGCATGATTGAATATGCAATTCTAAAATCTTGTCGACGTCCGTCTGAGAGAAGATAGACGGACGTCAACAGTGGGAAAGAAGGTGCGATGATAATGCTTCACGGTGAGGAAGGGAGTGGTGCGATGATACTTTCACGGTAGGAAAGGAGGCATGGTGGGTCTTTCACGGTGGGGAATGGTGGAATTTGATGGTAGGGAAGGAGGGCATGGTGGGATTTCACGGCGGGGGGAGAAAGGGGCCACGGTGACCCAGGAGAATTCGTGGTAGGAGAAGGAGGATACAATGGGTTCTAAGGATTCTTTTGTAGCTAAGGACAAAAATATCCCGAGGAATGTTATAGGGATCGGGAGTTATGTTTTGGCTCTGGACTGGGTATTAAAGTCATGATCAATAGGGATTAAAGCTTGAGTCTTGGTCAATAATTGGATCGGGACTTAAAAATCTTAAAAAAATTTGTCCTTCTTCAAAATATCTCTTGATCACTAAGCATTTCCATGCTTAGGATGTTAATTGATAAGGACTCAACCATGGACGCACATATTTGATCAGAATCTTTGTAGGGACCATTAAAAAAAAGTTATTACACAAACGAGGACTTAAAGATGTTAATCTTGCCCATAATGGGCCACCACCCTAAGTCTTTGACATTGACTATCGAGGATTGAATAAATGACAATAAAAAAAAAAAAAAAAAAATGGGGGTTTGCCATCTAGTTTAATTGGGTCAGAATAATACCCTATTCAATTGCTAAACTAGCTAACCTTAATGCAACACAATAATCTTATCGGCAGTCCAGTGGAACTCAAACAGATTCTACACAATCTTACTTGGATTATGTAAAATTGACTCAGCAAAATAACTTTATCGAGTCAATTTCTAAACAGCTTGATCTTTTGAAACGAAATCCAACCACACATGATGCAAAATTAAGGTTTGGCCCATGTTGGTTTTGAGTTTTACTCGGTCCATGTTTCATTAGTTTAGTCCATGCAGTACCAAAAAGTATTCCAACCACGAGAGAGAGAGAGAGAGAGAGAGAGAGAGAGAGAGAGAGAGAGAGAGAGAGATTACAGGGTAGAATTTTAATAGCAGTCACCATGATGATGTAGGCAGCAACCCAATTTTCTATCCCCACTGCCTCTCTCTCTCCCTTTCAACCTTTATAAATTGACGAGGATAGTACCAAGATAAATTAAGGAGCCAAGAATCCTCCAAGCATTTTAACTTGGCCATTCCTTAGGAGACGGAGAGAAGGAGATGAGGATGGTGCCAAAAAAAAATTTAATATTTTATTTGCTAGTTTTTGTTCTGAATTCTTTTTATCTCTTTTTTCTTGCCGAGAGATCCAAAGCTCAAGCTATAACCGATCCTATTGAAGGTATGTATACCAATTCGAAAAGATTAAACTGCAAGAATGATCGAACACTTACGCTTTTTTTTAAGATAAAAAAAATCTAACACTTTTTAAATTAAAAATTTTAATAGTTTAAAAAATATTTTATTATAATTTTATTATTAAAAAATAAAGAATTTTTTGTCTAGTTATTCTTCATCGTTTCAGAGAGAGATTAACTTGAAGTTGAGATTGCAGGTGGACATCTTATCATTCTCTCTCTATTTTTTTTTTTTTTAATACTTTTTTTTTGGCATAAGAATATTTTATTATTCTTTAGTAGATAATTTTATTTTTTTTATAAAGGATAATTTCATATTCTTTGACAGTACAATGCTTGTATGGCTATAGTCCTGTTGGTTGATGTTCTTAAGTTGGAGCATTTATTTGCATATATTGTTCTGTGCCAAACTTTTCATCGGTAAAATATTTCCCTTGTTAAATCTACGTGGCGCTTCGCAAATGGTTCAGCGCTCGTTGAATTGGATTGAGTGCGGTGAACTTGGCCAGTTGCTTTGTGCCACATCGAGGTAGACTGTGTTAAGATGTGCCCTTAAAGTCATCTGAGAGACGGCCCACAAAAGGTTATAGCTGAATTTTTAAATTATTATTACTATTTATTTTTTATTTTTCAACTCACCAAGACAAGTCAGGTATTTATTTTAGAAAAAAAATTTAAAGCAGATAAACAAATAATTTTGCTCGACCTAGCACACCAGCGCCGGAAAAAAAAGGTGTTCCCAAGATCAGATGGTGTATGTGCATGATGCTGATGTTGATTTTTTTTTTTTTTTTTTTTGTGGCGCTATAGTTGAGGCTTTGAACATGATACTGGGAAGGTGGGGGGAGAAGGCGACGACATCGCCGGCATGGAACATCAGTGGTGAGCCATGCAGCGCCGCCCCCATCAACTCCGCTACGGATATTGGAAGCACCAGCTTCAAACCCGCCATCATATGTGATTGCAGCTACAACAATCAGACCACCTGCCACATCACCCAGCTGTATGCCCAAACATATCTGATCTCTCGGGGAGCTTAGTTAGTATAGTAGATGTTTAAACAAATGTGTTGGATATCTATATATAATATATGTTAGACTTTTAGCCATATTTATTTGTTTACTGCATCATTCAAGAGTCAAATTTTTCGGAGCTCCTAAAATATGTGTCATTTTTCACAAAATTAATCTATTTTTTCTTATTAAATAAATAATTAAATAAATTTTTATACAAAAATATTTTTTTTTAATAAAAATTAAAAATTATTTTTGTTGGGGATAAACCCCGCTTACACCGAAGTCCAGTCTGATACTTAGTCTAATATAACTGGCAATCACAGAAGAGCTTTGATCAAGAATTTTTCATCCAGCAGTCGAACCCTTCCAGCGGCCAAACTCCTTCAGTAGCCGAATTCCTCCAGCGGTCGAACCCCAACCGAACTCCGTCAGCTGCTGAACTTCTTTCGGACTTCAGCCGAACTACTCACAGGCTTCTCCATTAGTCGAGCCCCTCCAGCAGTCGAACTCCTTTCGAATTTTTTCTTCAATCGGATTCCTCCAGGAGCCGAACTCCTTCCGGACTTCTCCTTCAGTCGGTTACCTTCAGGAGCCGAATTCCTTCTAGATTCCCAAACTCCTTCCAGACTTCTCCTTCAGTCGAATTCCTCCAGGAGCCGAACTCCTTCTGAATTTCTCCTTCAGTCGGACCCCTCTAGTGGCCGAATTTCTTCTGAATTTCTTCTTCCGAATTTCTTTTTCAGTTGGATTCCTCTAGGAGCCGAACTCCTTCTGGACTTCTTCTTCAGTTGAATTTCTCCAGGAGCCAAACTTCTTCCAGACCTCTCCTTCAGTCAAGTTCCTTCAGAAGCCGAATTCCTTCCAAACTTCTCCAGTAGTCGAATTTCTCCAAGAGCCGAACGTTTTTTGGATTCCTCCAGCAATCGAATTTCTCCAGGAGCCAAACTCCTTTCGGATATCTTCTTCAGTCGGATTCCTCCAGGAGCCGAACTCCTTTCGGACTTCTCCTTTGGTCGGATTTCGAACGCCTGCTTCTATCGAACGGTTACGACTGTCATTTATCAGTCTGCTATAGGCAACCCCACTACCAGACGGTTATGACTGTCATTATCAGTCTATTATGAGCGACACTTCTCTCCATAATAAATTTTACGTGGTCCAAAGTGGCCCACTATTAGACGGTTATGATAAGCTCCGTCTATAAAAAGAAACTCTCCAGATACATTTTCTCTAAGCTCTCTTCTCCTTTTTCAAAAATTCTACTGAATTCATATCCGAGCAGTCCATTTCTGTTGGCTAGAAGAGCTGACTTGATCATCGAAAAGTCCTATCGGAGCCACCACCATCGACTCCAGATGAGACTTTATTTTGCAGATCACCTGCAGTAACCTCATCTTTTCTAACTCCAGCTTGATCCGACGTCAACTAGATTCTGCACTAATAGGATTGGCGTTAGAAGGAGGGCCCTCTGTTTCTGAGGTTCCCTTGATCTTAAAGGAGTGCTCAGCAGCGATCTCTCTTCTTCCTCTCTAGAGTTCTTCCCGAAAAAAAAATACCTCCTAGGAAAGCTTCGACCTGGCGATCAACAACCTCTGCAACCAGATCCCATCTAGATCCATTCATTTCCACTCCAGCTCTGGTAACTCAAGCTCCATCTGCAGCCATAGTGGATGCGGAGCAATTCCAGCAGGTTCGCGGTCTCACGGAGGTGGTGCAGGCCATACATCGGTAGGCTCCGACACCAATTCAACTGGAGCAGACTCTTTCGGAGCCCTATGATCTGGTCGGAGGATGACCAACTCGGGCTAGCCGATCGGTGACCTTCAAAAAAAAAAAATAGAGGATGGAGAGCCATTGCTCAGACCATGATTCGACCCTGAGGGAAGCTTTGCCCCCGTTCCATCAGAAAACTTTGGAGACCAACGATTGTGAAGATCTCCGGAATCAAAGGCTCCATAAAATGAGCCGACGGATCGAAGAACTTCGTCATACTCCCTCCTCACACAATAATAATATTTGCACTAATCCTTCTTTTTTTCAGAGGATTATGCAAGAGCCCGTTCTGCCAAACTTCAAGCTTCTCCAATTTGAAAGCTACGACGGAACCTCTAATCTGGTCGATCATCTGTAGGCCTTTCAGACTATGATGCTGCTCCATGGCACACCAGATGTCATTTTATGCCAAGCTTTTCCATTCACCTTAAAGGAAGTAGTAAGAAACTAGTACTTGACATTAACGCCGGGTACGATCTTCTTCTTTGACCAAATGAGCCATCAGTTTGCAACTCACTTCGTCAGTAGCCGACGTCCGCACCGAGGTTCAGATTTTCTGATGCATATCAAGCAGAAGGAGGGAGAATGTATTCGAACTTATGTCATCCGATTTAATGCTACTGCATTGGAGGTCCAGAACCTAGACCAGTCTGTTGTAATGGCCACACTCAAGGACGGCCTTCAGAAGAATGATTTGTTATTCTACCTAGAAAAGAAGTACCCCAGAAACTTTGCCGATCTGCTAGCTCGGGCTTAAGGATACGTCCGAGCGGAAGAAACCTTCAAATTGAAGAATGAGGAAGCCGCAGGAGAGCAGCAGGCGGGTGAATTTAATAAACCCACAGCTGATGGAGGGCCAAATAAAGTTCGGCCACTCTCATGGACTCTTCCCGAGCGCAAGCGAGCTCAAACTCCTCGAGCTCATCATCAAAAAAGCTCCGATAGAAGGGCACGAAGAAGTTCTTCCCCCAGAAGGTTTCATAACTACGCCCCCTCAATGTTCCAAAAATGCAAGTATTGATGGAGATCAAGAAGCAACTACCGAGGCTAAAAAGGATGCGCACTCACCTTGGCAAGCACAATCCTAATAAATATTGTCTCTACCATCATGACCATGGCCATGATACTGAAGAATGCATTCAACTCTAAGACGAGATCGAGGGGCTCATCAGAAGAGGTCGGCTGAGTCAATTCCTCAGACACCGACATGAAGCAAGAGAAGATCGGCTAAGGGCACTGTCATAGCCTGAACCATCAATGAGGGAGGAACAATAAGAAGATCGACCGCCTCTCGACATCATCAATACTATCTCTGGGGGACTTCGACGAGAAGAGGCCAGTGGATCTGGAGGATCAGTGAAAAGATGAAGGGCTATAGAACCCATAATCTTTACTGAGGTAGATGCACGGGGAGTACAGTTCCCGCACAATGATGTGGTTGTAATTTCTTTAAATAAGCGAACTATGATGTACGTTGCATCTTAGTTGATAATGAAAGTTTGGCTGACATCTTGTTTTATGATGTTTTCTCCAAAATGTCAAAATCTAATAGTCAGCTTGGACCAATAAACTCCCCCCATAATAGGCTTCGTTGGCACTGCAGTACTAGTTGAGGGTATAATGACTCTAGCTGTGACTGCCGGGCAATATCCAAAATAATTCAGAGCACAGATGAATTTCCTGGTAGTAAAAGTTTCCTCCACTTATAATGCAGTTCTCAACCGACCTGGTTTAAATGCACTTCGAGCGGTGGTGTCCACTTATTATTTGAAGATGAAGTTTTCGACAAGTTATGAGATCGGAGAGGTCAAGGGAGATCAAGTTCTGGCAAGGCATTGCTACTCAATTGCCCTACGAAAGGAAGCACAGTCCGACCCTTGTCCTATTGATGGGCTAGATGTCCGCGATGACTTTGTCGAAGAGCGAGGCGAGCCCATAGAGGATCTTGTGACCATTTCCCTGAATGACGAAAATGCGGAGCATACGATGAAAATTGGCTCCAATCTGGAAGATGAAGTTCGGGAGCAGCTCATCACCTTCTTACGGAGGAATGCCGACGTCTTCGCCTGGGTTTTGATAGATATGCCTGGGATTGATGCCGAGGTTATGGAACATCGGCTGGCCATTGACCCCAAGCATCGATCAGTAAAAGAAAGAGTTCGAGGCCATGCACCAGAAAGGCAGAAGGTAATAGTAGAAGAAGTCGACAAGCTTCTCAACGTCAAATTTATCTGAGAAGTTAGCTATTTGACTTGGGTCTCTTATGTGGTCCTGGTCAAGAAAGCCAATGGTAAATGGAGGATGTGCATCGACTTTAAGAAGCTTAACAAGGCCTGCCTAAAAGACAGCTACTCTTTGCCCAGAATCGACCAACTGATGGACGCAATTTTAGGCTATGAGCTCCTCACCTTCATGGATGCCTTCTCTGGCTATAATCAAATTTGGATGGCACCGGAGGATGAGGAGAAGACTGCTTTTATTACTAACTGTGGTCTTTACTATTACAGGGTCATGCCCTTCGAACTTAAAAATGCAGGCACGACTTATCAATGCTTGGTCAATAAAATCTTTAAGGAGCAGATCGGCCGTAATATGAAAGTTTACGTCGACGACATGCTGATCAAAAGCCAAAAGACTATCAATCATGTCGCCGACCTTGAAGAGGCTTTCGATGCACTCAAAAAATACAAGATGAATCTGAACCCAACCAAGTGCGCCTTTGGGATAGCCTCAGAAAAAATTTTAGGATTCATGATCTCGAGACGAGGGATCGAGGCCAATCTAGAGAAAATTTGAGCTATCCAGGAGATGACCGCTCTAAAGTCCATCAAGAAAGTTCAGCGCCTAACTGGGAAGGTGGCATCTTTGAATCATTTTATCTTTAGATCGGTCGAACGCTGCATGCCCTTCTTCCAAATCCTCAGAAAGCCGAAAGATTTTCATTGGACTAAGGAATGCCAAAAGGCATTTGTCGAGCTCAAGAACTACCTCAGCTCACCCCCTACTAGCCAAATCCAAATTTGGAGAGGAGCTGTTTCTTTACCTCATGGTTTTCCCTACGGTGCTAGCGACAATCCTGATAAAAGAAGAGACGAAAGTACAGCAATCAGTATACTACATAAGCCGGATCCTAAGGGATGCCGAGACTAGGTATACAAAGTTGAAAAAATTGACTTATGCTCTTCTGATTGCAGCAAAAAGACTTCGACTTTACTTCCAGGGACATGCTATAACGCTTCTTACTAATCAGCCGATCAGAGCAATCCTTCATCGAATGGATGCTTTTAGAAGAATTGCAAAATGGGCCATTGAATTAACAGAGTTCGACATCAACTATCGACCTCGACCAACAATCAAGGCTCAAGCACTGGCCGACATTATAGTTGAATGTACCATTCCAGATGAAGCTGAACTTAAGCATAACGAGACCGGCATCCCATGGTTGTAGTCGAGCCTCTTCGAAGAAAGTGCTGACCTTTCCAAAGGTTTTTGAGCCCTCTACGTGGATGGTTCGTCCAACTCCACTAGAATAGGTGTGGGGTTAGTTTTAGTCAACCCCGAGGAAGTCGTCGTCAAGTACATGCTATGCTTCGAATTTTCTGTAACTAATAATGGGGCCGAATATGAAGCGCTGATCGTCAGGTTAAAAATAGCAAAAGAATTAAAAGTAGATCGACTTCAAGTCTACATTGATTTTTAATTAGTGGTTGGTCAAGTTAGTGGCAACTATGAAGCACAAAAGGAAAGTATGATGAAATATCTTGAGAAAGTAAAGGATTTGACTTGGGCTTTCGGTAGTTTTGGCATTTGACAGATTTTGAGGGCAGAAAATATGAGAGCCGACCTCCTCTCTAAATTGGCTACTTTAGCTCCAGCCAAACTGTCTAAAGAAGTATTTTTTGAAACTCTAAAATGCCTAAGCTCAAAGGAATCCCAGCTTGTTATACAGACAGAGCTCGAGTCGAGCTGGATTGATCCATTAGTTGCCTATCTTAAAGAGGGAGTTCTTCCTCATGATCCGAAAGAAGTTCAGAAACTCAAGAATCAAGCCTTTCGGTACGTTTTGGATGAGGGCAAGTTATATAAAAGATCGTATTTGCTACTGCTGTTGAGATGTCTTCGACCTTCAGAGGCCAACTTCACATTATGAAAAGTGCACGAGGGAATTTATGGAAGTCATATAGGAGCCAGATCCCTATCACAAAAATTACTTCAGCAAGAATACTATTGGCCGACCTTGTACCATGATTCTATGGAGTATGTCAAGAAATATGATTGCTGTCAAAGAAATACAAACATACAAAGATAGCCGACTTTCGAGCTTACTCCACTAAATGCATCATGGCTATTTACGTAGTGGAGAATGGATATACTTGACCCTTTTCTAATGGCATCCGGACAATGAAAGTTCCTCTTAGTTGCGATCGACTACTTCACCAAATGGATCGAAGCCGAACCACTAGCAAAAATTACTGAGGTCAAGGTACAGGACTTCGTCTGAAAGTCAATCATCTATCGGTTTGGTCTGCCTCAAACTCTCATAACAGATAATGGATGACAGTTCGTTGGGATGAGGTTCGTTGAGTTCTGTGAAGATCTAAACATCTCCCATCACTTCACATCGGTAGCTTATCCACAGACAAATAGAGAAGCAGAGGTGACCAACCGGACCCTATTGCAAGGCATCAAGACAAGACTCGATAAAGTAAAGGAGGCCTGGGTAGACGAACTCTACCACATTCTCTGGGCATATCGAACTACTCAAAGGCTATCGACTGGAAAAACACCATTCGTCTTGGCCTTTGGAATGGAGGCAGTCATCCCAATTGAGCTTAAACTTTCATTAGCATGGGTTGTGGCCTTCAATGAGCTACGTAATTCGTAGGACCTCAGAGTCAACCTCGATCTACTGAAAGAAAAAAGAGAAGAAGCCCAAGTTCGGATGGAGGCCTACAGGCGAAGGGTGGCCTAATATTATAACTCCAGAGTCAGAGGTAAAATATTCAGAGTGGGGGACTTAGTACTTCGATGAGCTGCTATCTCTTAGTCTCAAAGTCAGGAAAAACTTGTCCCAAATTGGGAGGGACCCTATGAGGTCACGAAAGTCATCCGACCCAGGACGTACTATTTGAAGAAGCTCGGAGGAGTAGATCTGTCTCGATCATGAAATTTGAAAAATCTACGAATGTTTTATCGATAATTTGATTACAATGAAATCTCTCTACTCCAATATTCTAATCTTTGTTGTATATCGATAATAAAGGAGACTACCCCCGAACTTAATATCATGACAAATATGGCCACGTTAGGAATAGGAGGAGAATCTCATCCTAACATGAGTAAAGTCGAAGGCCTCGTTCATTTTAAACGAGATGAGGAGAGAGACCCTGACAACAACTCTTATGTGCTCCTACAGTCCGTTAGAAATAGAAAGAGAACTTTATTCTAACGTGAGAAAAGTCGAAGGCCTCATTCATTTTAGACGAGATGAGAGGAAAGGTCCTGCCAATGGTCCTAATGTGTCCCTATAGCTCATTATAAATAGGAGGAGAACCTCATCCTAATATGAGCAAAGTCGAAGGCCTCGTTCATTTTAGACGAGATGAGGGAAGAGATTCTGACAACGGTTCTAATGTGCCTCTACAGCCTGTTAGAAAAAGGAGGAGAACCTCATCCTAACATGAGCAAGTCGAAGGTCTCATTCATTTTAGACGAGATGAGGGGAGAGGCTCTGACAACGGTCCTTATGTGCCCCTATAGTCCGTTAGAAACAGAAGGAGAACCTTGTCCTAACGTGAGCAAAGTCAAAGGTCTTGTTCATTTTAGACGAGGTGAGAGGAGAGGCATCGACAAGATCTCTTTCAACTTCAACCTCAGTTGGAGATAAGATCTCCTTCGAGCTTCAACGTCAACTTCAATAGGAGATAAAATCTCTTTCAACCTCGGCTGGAGATAAGATCTCCTCCGAGCTTCAACATCAACGTCAATAGGAGATAAGATCTTCTTCAACCTCGGCTGAAGATAAAATCTTTCCTGAGCTTCAACGTCAACGTCAACAGAAGATAAGATCTCTTTCAACCTCGGTAGGGGATAAGATCTTCTTCGAGCTTCAACCTCAATGGATGCAGAGCTCGAAAAAGAACTTCGACAGTCGCCTTTTTTATACTCTCTTTCTTCGAATTTTGAACTCGAGAGTGGGAGAACTATTATTTGGGATAAACCCTACTCCTACCGAAGTTCAGTCTAATACTTAGCCTAATATAACTGGCAATCACGGAAGAGCTTCGATCAGGAATTCTCCCTCCAGCGGCCGAACCCCTCTAGTGGCCAAACTCCTTCAGTAGCCGAACTCCTCCAGCGGTCGAACCCCAGCTGAACTTCTTTCGGACTTCAGTCAAACTACTCCCAGGCTTCTCCATTAGTCAGGCCCCTCCAGCGACCGAACTTCTTTCGGATTTTTTCTTCAGTCGAATTCCTCTAGGAGCCAAACTCCTTCTGAACTTCTCCTTCAGTCGGTTACCTCCAGGAGTCTAACTCCTTCTGAATTTTTTCAAGAGTCAAACTCCTTCCAGACTTCTCCTTCAGTCGAATTCTTTCAGGAGTCGAGCTTCTTTCGGATTTTTTCTTCAGTCGAGCCCTTCCAGCGGCCGAACTCCTTCCAGATTTTTTTTTCAGTCGAATTTCTTTAGGAGCCAAACTCCTTCCAGACCTCTTCTTTAGTCAAGTTCCTTCCGGAGCCAAACTTCTTCTGAACTTCTCCAGCAGTCAAATTTTTTCAGGAGCCGAACTCCTTCTAGATTTCTCTAACTGTCGAATTTCTCTAGGAGCCGAACTTCTTTCGAACATCTTCTTCAGTCGAATTCATCCAGGAGCTGAACTCCTTCCGAATTTCTCCAACAGTCAGATTTCTTCAAGAGCCGAACTCCTTCCGATCATCTTTTTCAGTCAGATTCCTTCAGAAGCTGAACTTCTTCCGAATTTCTTCTTCAATCGAATTTCTCTAGGAGCCGAACTCTTTTCGAATTTCTCCTTTAGTCGGATTCCTCTAGGAGCCAAACTTCTTCCGGACATCTCCTTCAGTCGAATTCCTTCGGGAGCCAAACTCCTTTCGAACTTCTTCTTTAGTCGAATTTCGAACACCTGCTTCTATCAGATGGTTACGACTGTCATTTATCAATCTGCTATAGGCAATCTAACTACCGAACGGTTACGACTGTCATTATCAATCTATTATGAGTGACACCTCTCCCCATAATAAATTTTACATGGCTCAGAGCGGCCCACTACCGGACGGTTACGACAAGCTCCGTCTATAAAAAGGGATCCTCTAGATACGTTTTCTCTAAGCTTTCCTCTCCTTTCCCAAAAACTCTGCTGAATTCATACCCAAGCACTCCATTTTTGTTGGCCAGAAGAGCTGACTTTATCATCAAAGGATCCTACCGGAGCCAGCACCATTGACTCTAGATGAAATTTTATTTTGTAGATCACCGATGGCGATCTCATCTTCCCCAACTCCAGCTCGATTCGGCGTCAATCAGATTCTACACAAATAATTCTTTTTATGAATAAGATAAACTAATCTCCATAATTAAATTAATTAGTATTTTTTTCATTCTCTTTATATTCTTTATTAAAAAAAAAAGCTTTTTCGTAAATGAAGATAATTATATAGTAGTATGTCTTAGGATTACAAATTAAGCAATGATTAGCCCAAGATATTTGAATAAAAGAATAAAAAATATTAGCTATCCCATTAATAAGAAATAAAGTTATGTATAACTTTTTCATATGAAAAAAGAATTATGTGGAAAGATAGAAATGCCTCGGGTTGTCTTCATCTAGAACATATTGGTGAAGGAGAAATCCTAATTTTCTGGATCAGGTTCGCTCAGATCTGATTGGATCAAAAAAGATATTTTAAAAAAAAAATTTGTATCTAGATTAGATCTGAGATATTTCAGATCTGATTTTATAGATCTAATAAAATAAAATAAATTAAATTAAATCTAATTTAATTTTATATCTTGTTGTTGGATAATCGGATTACCCTATGATGATCCTGCTGATTGCCTGAGATTCTGGATCTAGCCACGCAAGCATCTGGCCTCTATCGGTATCAACTCGGGCTAGATCTGAAGATCTTCTTCTTTATCATCTCTCCAAATATCAGATTTAGATCTGATTTGGAGGATTTTCAAAACTTTTTTCGAAGATCTGGAATTATCTCTAGCAGCAATGCTGCCTTCTTCCTTTCTTGTCACCTTTCTCTTGCCTGAATCATGCAAAACTAGAGTCCAAATCTCCTTAGGTGTGGAGAGGAGAGAGAGGATCAGAAGATGGCATGGAGGAGGGAGAGGGCATCCTTGTGGTGTTGGCTATTGGAGATTCTATTTAAAGCTTGGCGTAGATAGGATTTTTATAGACCCTGCTGCGCCATGCAGTGCCACATCATCCCGGCCAATCACATTGCTTCATGCAATCAGATCTAAATCTGATTGGTGGGATAGCATCACCTGATCCAATCAGATGAGAGCCCCTCTAAAACACCCTTAGGAGGCACCAAGACTGATCAAAGCAGAGTCTCTCTACGCCTCCTAAGTTGATTCCAAGAAGCAACCTAGAGTCCCATCTGTATGGGACTCCAAGCATCTCTATCCATGGATGCATGCTTTCCTAGGCATGCACCCCCTCCTTTTCAATTTCTAGCAAGGAGAAAGGCTCCTATCTGCTCTCCTACAGGTGCATGATACATAGGCAGATGTCTAAGTGTCAAAGATCAACATTTGAACAAAGTCAAAAGATAAAAATTAGTAGGTGACGAAAAATGGTAGATGTTGTCTCAAATTTATCTCATAAATTAAGACAGTCCTTTTCTGATCTGGACAAGTTCTAGTCAAACCAAGTAAAGAAACTAAGTGAGCACAAACATATTTAGCTCAGTTGAGATAACTTTTAATGATAGTAGAAGGAGAACATTAGGCTCAATCATGTGCTAGCACGATTTTCTGGAACCTAATTGAATCTTATTCAAATCAATTAAACTGTGTTAGTCCAATTGATGATATCTAGATCCAAACTCTTATTTGTGTGATCTAGTTAGGTTTAGTTCTGTATGGTAATGGGATATGTCATGATCTCTATCATCGATATCATCAAAACATCTTCTGATGGATCAAAATTTTTTTGATTCAGACAACTAAAATGATCGATCATCTAAATCATTCTAATTGCTTCCAAAATCCACCAGTGACACCTAGCAGCATATGGTGGCAACCTATCAAAACTGAAAATGAATCTCTCAGTGCAGCTACCTATGTGATTAAGTTCTTCTATCTTGAGCTCCAATCAGATTAGGGTTAAGGTGAACTCGTCAAACCCTAATTTCTATCATATGATTTAATCATTCGATTCAAGTTCGATGTAAAAATCTTAATAGAAACTCTTTCTATTATTTCACTCTGCCATAACCATGGGCTTAAGGACTTGATTCTCATGATCATCATAGGGCTGCTCCTCATCCATCGAGGTAGATAGATTCCCTCTTGGTGCAATCTAATTCCTACAATGAACATGCTATAGCCAACATACACCTTAGGATTCCAAATGGCTAGAAGACCGAGTCATGGTGTAGTCAAACTATAACACCCTCAAGGTGAACTGTCGATGCACCTCAGGTCAAAGAACCAAACACACCACTGCAGCTTCGAGCCAGTCATCGATGAGAAGGTAGACTTTCTTATGACTGCTCGAGGTGGTTACGCTTAGTGCCCTCGTTCTCTAACGAGTATTTATATTCTCACTCCGATGTCTCTACACCATAGACTCAAGACTCATCTACTATAAAGAAGCGATTATACACCAACCTTCTGGATCAATCACCATCCTCATGATGATCCTATGGTTAGGAGCATTTTATGAGTTAATAATGAAAATTCTTATCTTAAATTTTCAACTCTTTAAAATAAGAATTATCATTACCATTAACTCAAGGGATGTATTACAGACACTAAATACATATTTATGATAGAAAATAATCTATTTTATTATTTATAGTCAAAATTATAATTTTGCTCCTAGAAGTGTATTACAAGTATTAGCCAATTCTGGCTTCTAGGGCACACATATCTAACAAACTTCCGTTTGACCTAAAGTCAATTGACTACAAATCTAAGTCCCATCTTCTCAAGATGGGTTTCGATCTTCTGCTGGCTCAACTACTTTGTAAGTGGGTCCGTCGCATTATTTGTGGAGTCGACTCTCTGGATCTCAACATAATCCTTTTTGAGGTAATCGTGGATGAGGTGGTATCGCCGCTCGATGTGTTTAGATTTTTGGTGAGACCTCGGCTCCTTAGCAAGAGCTATGGTGCCATTATTGTCGCAGTAAAGAGGAATGGCATCTGATGGCATCACTTTGATCTCTGCGATAAACTTCTTATATCAGAATATCTCCTTCGCAGCTTCTGATTTAGCAATATATTCTGCTTCTATGGTGGAATCTGCTATCACAGTCTGCTTGAAATTCTTCCAACTGACAGCACCACCATTATACACAAGTAGACTCTCAGATGTCGACTTTCAATCATCTATATCGGATATAAAGTTTGAGTCCGTATATTCCTGGACTTGGAGTTCTCCATTACCAAAGACCAACAATATATCCTTAATTCTTCTCAAGTACTAAATGATACATTTCACAGAAGTCCAGTGTTCTTCATCTAGATTCAATTGATATCTGCTCGTAACACTCACAGCATGGGCTATATCAGGTCGTGTACATAACATAGCATACATGAGGCTCCCTATTGCTGAAGCATAAAGGATCTTGCTCATGCGTTCTATTTCCTCAGGTGTGCTAGGGCACATCTTCTTGGAAAGATGAATGCCATGTCTGAAGGGTATCAAACCCGTCTTAGAGTTTTCCATGCTAAACCTTTTTAGCCCTTCTTCTATATACATTTTCTATGAAAGTTCTAGCATCCTATTCGGTCTATCTCTATAGACCTTAATTCTTAGAATAAAGGATGCTTCTCCTAGGTCTTTCATGAAGAATTCTTTGGATAATCGCATTTTAACTATGGTCAACATGAGAATATCATTCCCAATAAGGAGGATATCATCCACGTATAATACGAGAAAGATAATAGGCTCCCACTGACCTTTTTGAAGATACATGGTTTCTCCTTATTTTTTATGAAACCAAATAATTTGATCACATCATTAAAATGAGTATTCCAGCTTCGAGATGCTTGCTTAAGTCCATATATGGACCTTTGCAGCTTGCATACCTTATGATCATCATCACTGGATGTGAAACCTAGCGGTTGTTCCATATAGATATCTTTCTCAAGATATATATTTAAGAATGTCGTTTTCACGTCCATTTATCATATTTCATAATCGAAATAGGCTGCAATAGCAAGCAATATGCGAATGAATTTTAGCATAGCTACTGACGAAAAGATATCCTGATAGTCAATTTCTCGCATTGACTATAATCTTTTGCCACTAATCTAGCTTTGAATGTCTTCACATTTTCATCTACACCAATCTTTCTCTTATAGATCCATTTACATCCAATAGATACTATACCTTTTGGTGGATCTACCAAGGTCCAGACTTAGTTTGAGTGCATCGAGTTAATTTCTGACTTCATTGTCTCTAACCATTTCTTAGAGTCGATATCCGATATCGCATCGTTATAGATTTTGGGATCATTACCATGAGCCCCATTACCTATGAGGAATATTTTCTCTATTTCCTCTGAAATAGTACCTAAGTACCTCTTAGGGGATGGAAAATCCTTTCTGATCTACGAGATGGAGAAGGTAGTAATTGTATTGGCTCAACCTGATTTGGTTCCATTTGATCCTTAGCTCATTGCTCTTGTGAGACTTTCTCCTCGAGCTTGATCTGCTTTCCAATGCCGCTATCTTGAATAAACTATTTTTCAAAAAAAATGGTATATCGACTCACAATCACATTATGATCTTCTAGAATGTAGAAATAATATCCTAATAACTTGATAGGATATCCTATAAATTGAGCTCTAAAGGACCTAAAGTCTAACTTATTCGCTTGTTGTCTTTTGACATGAGCCGGACAATCCCAAATTCTGATATGACTTAGATTTGGTTTCTTACCATACCATATCTCATTCAGTATGGTAGAAATAGTTTTAGAAGAAATTCTATTTAGTAAATATATTACAGTTAATAAATAGTATTTTCAAAAAAAATCAAGAAGGTCTGTGAAGCTCATCATGGATCGGACCATATCTAACAGAGTCCAGTTCCTTCGTTCTGAGACTCCGTTGAGTTGAGATGTTCCAGGTAGAGTCCATTGAGAGACTATGCCATTTTTTTGAGATAGTTTAAGAATTTTCGACTGAGGTATTCACCTCCTCGATCTGATCGAAGAACTTTGATGGATTTTTCAGTTTGCTTTTCTACTTCATGTCTGAATTCCTTAAATTTTTCAAAAGCTTCAGACTTGTGTCTCATAAGATACACACATACACATACCTAGATAAATCATCGATAAAGATTATGAAGTAGATAAAGTTGTCTCTAGTTGGCACATCAAATGGGCCGCATATATCAGTATGTACTAGGATAAGAAGATCCGTGGCCCTTTCCCCATGTCCTACAAAAGGAAGCTTAGTCATTTTGCCATGAAGACAAGATTCACAAATTGGATATGACTCGAAAGTCAATGGACTCAATAGTCTGATTTTCTTCAATTTGTTAATCCTATCTTCTGCTATATGATCTAATCTTAGGTGCCATAGATACCTATCATTTGGACTATCCCTAGGTCATTTCATAGTATTCACATTTTGCTCGATATTAAAAATAGATACATCAATATGTAACTGATAAAGATCGTTAATAAAAAAATCACCTATAATTTTATTTCTTTTATAAAGAATGTTACAATCGTCCTAAAGAAAACTAATTACATAGCCTTCTAGTGCAAGGCATGAAACAAAAATCAAATTTCTACTTGTTGCAGGCACATAATAACAGTCTTTTAAAACTAAGTCTAAACCAGATGGTAGTCGAAGAGGGTATGTTCTCATGGTCATAGCAGCAACTCTTGCTCCATTTTTGATGCATAAGATCATGTCACAATCCCTCAGCCTCCTGCTAGCCTCAAGATCCTGCATGGAAGTGCACAAATGAGCACTAGAACCAGAGTCAAGCATCCAACTAGATACAAAAGAAATCATAAGGTTAGACTCAACAACAAGCATACCTCCAGAAGGACCCGCCTTCTTCTTATTCTTCAGAATGGCCAGGTAAGTAGGATAGTTTCACTTTCAGTGGCCGTCGGTGTTGTAATGAAAATACTTTTCTTTATCAGCGGCCTTCTTCTTCAGCTCTGCCTTTTTCTTCTTTCCTCCTTCCACCTTTTGCTTTTTCATAGACTTCTTCTTTTTTCCAAAAGATTTTTTCTTAGAAGAAGTCTGTTCCATAGCAAGCACTGAGCTTTTAGAACCTTTCATAGAAAGCTCAGCGGTAACCAGCATGTTCATAAGTTCGACTAGGAAATTTTAGAGTTTATGTATATGGTAGTCCATGATGAACTACCCATATACATCAGTCAAGAATTGCAGAATTATATCATTCTGCAGATCCAGGTCCAACTTCACTCCGAGTTTCTCAAGCTCTTCTAAGTTCTTGATCATCCTCAGACAATGATCTTGGACTAACTGTCCATCGCACATTTTTGCCTTGAATAGTCGTTTAGTGACTTGGTACTTGGCTGCGCGACTCTGTTCATCAAACATCTCTTATAAGTGAGCCAACATTTGGTCGACAGTCCTGATATCTTCATATTGACGCTGAAGCTCATCAGACATTGAGCTCAACATGTAATATCTAATTTTATTATCTTCGTCCGTCTACTTTTCAAAAGATGCTCTCTGTTCAGCGGATGGATGAGCTGATAAGGTGGGAAGGTCCTGATCTAATACATGAGTTAACTTTTCAGAATCCAAAATAATTTTGAAGTTCCAGAGCCAATCCTTGTAATTGGATCCGATCAGTCTATGGGTGTCTAGGATACGTGCTAGTGGGTTGGATGCAGATATTTTTCTGTAGATAGTCAAAGTTTCTAGTTAGATATTATAATTAAGACTTAACCAATTTATTTAAAAATTTTATTTTTAAATAAATTAGCTTTCACTATTTTCTCGGATCCTTACACTTTCTCTGTAGAGATACGAAAATCTTCACGATTAATGATTTCTAGTGGGTGGTGCGGTTCCACCAACTAACTCATCACCTCACCTAATAGTTATTGATGATGGATTAGCCAATGAGTGAATAACTCTTGTTCAATGATTCTCTAATCATGGTGCACCCAAACTTGATCTCTAATTCATGAATCTCACCGTGCCCAGAATATTAATCCACTCCTTAGTTAAGTCAGACCCATCATTTGCACAGATTGGATTCCTAATTAAGTCTCTCACCGTATTCAAAATATTGAGCCCAATCTATCCTCCAGTCTGTCGCATCCAATGTCTAATAGATATGATTGTATCTTCTTGGTGCAACTAAACCACTATAACCAGCTGAGAATAATCAATCCCGAAAAGGGTCTGCACATCTATAATGGTGGAAGATCTTATACTTAATCTTTTCTTAGGAAGATTTGATTTAGGTCTTATTAAACTAGATTTGACATAGTCATAACTATTATGACTAACCTAGTGGCATGGGTTAGCTCGAATTATTGACCACCTCAGATCGGAACTAAGCCAAAAAATATGGTCAGATAAGTAAGACCGATGAAAGAGATATGCCATTAACTCGACAAGAATGCATTCAAGTCGAGTAGCTTCTAATTAAAAACTAGTCAGTCGTATCTGTCAAACATACTTTAGACACCAAATTATTGAGCCAGAATCAATCAGGTTAATATACAATCCAGACTCTAACCACTGAGCCTAATTAGGTCTTAGCTTGATCGATCACTTACGTGACTCGATCTTGACCCAGACTTAATCCTATTAGGCCGATCAATTTAAGCATTATTGATCCTATCTAACCAACTCTTGATTTGGTTTGATCAACCGCTTAGACCTAATTGAGCTACCCAAGCCCGAACTTAATTTTATGAATATGTCTTAGATCTAAAATTCTCAATTTTAGACTTAACATATATTTTATAATCTTAATTCTTAATTAAGTTAGGGTTCACAAACAAAATATGTAAATAAAATCCTAGGATTTCAGGATCTAGGATTTTGCAGAAAGTAAGTTTTTGATTTCTGATTAAGGACGAATACACAGCACCCCTACACATCATAAGAACATCCTATCGAATAGAAAGAGAGGGCATTTAAATCCTATTTTGTTCTTATGATCGAACGGCCAAAGAGAATGCCTTAATCAAAAATATAAATCTATAAAACTAGTTAGATCTACATCATATATCTCACATATAAAAATTGATCTAACTTTATATATATTTTGCATACATCTCTTGTATCATATCATGCATATTTTTAGATCTAAATTATCTCATAATTCATCTAAAAAATCTAATTTAAATTGATTACATCAAAATAAATTCTAATCTAGATAATTATGTAGAACTATTCTACAACTAGTCTAAACATGCATTCATAATATCTCATATGAACCAAAAATTAAATAATTTTATTTACTATTTTTTAGATCTTATTATAATATTTATAATATTAAAAAATAGTAAATAAATAGATCTAAAATTATAATTAAATTAAATTAAATTATGAACATGCAAGACTATGTATAGAATAGTTCTATTTCACAATTAGTCATACATCTTGTAAATCTTAGATCTAAATTATTTAATTTTAATTTTTTAATTTTAGATCTAATTACATCTCATGTGACATCTGAAATTATCTAATTATTAAATCAAAATTAAAATAAAATTAGGTCTAATCAATTTATTAGAACTTGGTTCTGATATCAGTTGAAGGAAAAATCATGATTTTTTTTGTCAGATTCGTTCAGATCTGATTGGATCAAAAGAGATATTTCAAAATTTTTTCTTTTAAATTCAGATCAGATCTAAAATATTTTAGATCTAATTTTATATATCTAATAAAAAAATAAAAAAAATTAAATTTGATTTAATTTTATACCTTATTATTGGGTAATCGGATTATCCTGTGATAATCCTGCTGATTGCCTGACATTCTGGATCTAGCCACACAAGCGTCTGACCTCTATCGGTATCCACTCGGGCTAGATCTGGAGATCTTCTTTTTTTTTATCACCTTTCCAAATATCAGATTTGAATCTGATTTGGAGGATCTTCAAAACTCCTTTCGAAGATCTGGAATTGTCTCTAGCAGCAATGCTGCCTTCTTCCTTTCTCATCACCTTTTTCTTGCCTGAATCGTGCAAAATTGGAGCCCAAATCTCCTTGAGCATGGAGAGGAGAGAGAGGATCAGAAGATGGCATAGAGGAGGGAGAGGGCAGCCTTATGGCATGGGCTATTAGAGATTCTTGTTAAAGCTTGGCGTAGACAGGATTTTTATAGACCCTACTGCGCCATGCAGTGCCACATCATCCCGATCAATCACGTTGCTTCGTGCAATCAGATCTAAATCTGATTGGTGGGATGGCATCACCTGATCCAATTAGATGAGAGCTCCTCTAAAACATCCTTAGGAGGTGCCAAGACTGGTCAAAGCAGAGTCCCTCTGCGCCTCCTAAGTTGATTCCAAGAAGCAACTTGGAGTCCCTTCTGTATGGGACTCCAGACATCCCTATCCACGGACGCATGCCTCCCTAGGTATGTGCCCCCTCCTTTTCAATTTTTAGCAAGAGGACAAGCCCCTATCTTCTCTCCTACAGGTGCATGACATATGGGCAGATGTCTAAGTATCAAAGGTCAATATTTGACCAAAGTCAAAAAACAAGAATTAGCAGATGACGAAAAATGGCAGGTGTTGTCTCAAATTTATCTCATAAATTAAGACAACTCTTTTCTGACCTGAACAAGCTCCAGTCAGATCAAGTAAAAGTACCTGAGTGAGCACAAACATATTTGGCTTAGTTGAGACAACTTTTAATGATAGTAGAAGGAAAATATTAGGCTTAATCATGTGCTAGCATGATTTTCTTGAACCTAATTGAATCTTATTCAAATTAATTAAACTGTGTTAGTCCAATTGATGATATCCAGATCTAAACCCTTATTTATGTGATCTACTTAGGTTCAGTTCTGTATGGTAATGGGATATGTCATGATCTCTATCATCAACATCATCGAAACATCTTTCGATGGATCAGAACTTTTCTGATTCAGATAACTAAAATGATCGATCATCTAAATCATTCTAATTGCTCCCAAAATCCATCAGTGATACTTAGTAGCATATAGTGGCAACCCATCAAAACTAAAAATGAACCTCTCGGTGCAGCTATCTGTGTGATTAAGTTCTTCTATCTTAAGCCTCGATCAGATTAGGATTAAGATGAACTCGTCAAACCCTAATTTCTGTCATATGATTTAATCATTCGATTCAAGTCTGATATGAAAATCTTAATAGAAACTCTTTCTATTATTTTACTCTGCCATGGCCATGGGCTTAAGGACTTGATAAGGCTGCTCCTCATGATCATTATAAGGCTGCTCCTCATCCATCGAGGTAGATAGATTCCCTCTTGGTGTAATCCAATTTTTACAATGAACATGTTATAGCCAACATACACCTCAGGATTTCGAATGGCTAGGAGACCGAGTCATGGTGTAGTCAAACTATAACACCCTCAAGGTGAACTATCGATACACCTCAGATTAAAGAACTACACACACCACTGCAGCTTCGAGCCAGTCATCGATGAAAAGATAGATTTTCTTATGACTGCTCGAGGTGGTCATGCTTAGTGCCCTCGTTCTCTAACGAGTACCTGTACTCTCACTCCGGTGTCTCTACACCGTAGACTTAAGACTCATCTACTATAAAGAAGTGATTGTACACCAACCTTCTGGATCAATCACCATTCTTATAATTATCCTACGGTTAGGAGCATTTTATGAGTTAATAATGAAAATTCTTGTCTTAAATTTTTAACTCTTGAAAATAAGAATTATCATTACCATTAACTCAAGTGATGTATCACAGACACTAATTAAACATTTATGATAGAAAATAATTTATGTTATTATTTATAGTCAAAATTATAATTTTACCCCTAGAAGTGTATTACAAGTATCAGCCAATTCTGGCTTCTAGGGCACACATATCTAACAGTTGGGTAGGTTTATGTTAGGGTCAAGCATGGGCTGGGTCAACGAAATGCTAGTGCTGGTTAAAATCAAATTGAATTAATAGCATTTTTTATCCTTCAAGCATGATACTTCATACCCAAAGGTCCATTTTTTGATGGATTAATATCATAAAAGAATTGATCAGCTTTCTCATGGACTAATTTACCCATGTTCTTAAGTTTTTCTAGGTATATTTTTCTATGGATATCATTTACCCATAAAATAGGAAAGCGGGAAGTCTTATCCATTTAGGTGGGTAGGTCATTTTCCCATATAAAATAATCTTTTTAATTTTATTCTTAAAAAATTCTAATGCTATAATACAATAATATAACATATATTATACTATTATTATATAATATATAATATTAAAATATAAATTTTAATATATTATATTAGATATATAATATATTGTATTATATGTCACATTATATAATATAGTATAATATAATTATATGATAATATTATATAATAAATGATATTATGAAAAAAATGGATAGATCTTACATTAGCAACTTATCTAAGTAAATACTAATATAAAAGAACATGGATAATAGATTCCAGCCACTTTCTAAGGCATAAAAGAACATAACTAAATTATTTTTATATCTAAATATTGCTTGTGAAATACGAATCCAACTAAATACATATATATTCCCAACTAAGGTTTTTACCCTCCAAAGAACAAGCCTTAAATATCTTTTTTTTGAGGGAAAGGGAAGCAAGAAATGCCACCCAGCTTTGTTAGCCGGAAATAAATACAAAGAAATTGAAAAAGATAATGAGGCCAGGTGAAGTCCAAAGTATTACAGCTCAGCCTCAAGACGGAAAAAATGCAAACAACAACAAAGAAGAGATGAGGACTAACAGAGGCAGCTAAGCTGTCCCCAATTACCTAGAAAGCTTAGACAGCGTTAAATATCACTCTTTGTGAACTAGCATTCAGCAATGAATCTCCTCAATTTGGAGGAAGCCATGAGGGTTTGGACAAAAGGGTGTGGGTCTGTGGCCATTGTGCTATTGCCCAATTAACATCTTATCTTCATTCGACAAAGATGGTTGATATGGACCAGCAGAGGGTTTGGACAAAAGGGTGTGGGTCTCTGGCCATTGTGCTATTGCCCAATTAACATGTTATCTTCATTCGACAAAGATAGCTGATATGGACCAGCAGCAGCAATCTAATTAGCTTCTGCAGAGCTACTACATTTAAATAGTTTGCATAAAAAAAATCTGGAAAATTAGCTTCTATGTTACTCAAGGACTCTTGTTTTATATGTACTAGAGAGCAAAATTGCTTCATGCTTTAAATTAACAGATTAATTGCTTTGTTTTTGCTATAACACCCTTTTATGTTTATTTTTGTTAATATGTTTGTATGCAGGAAAGTAAATAACTTATCTGTGGTAGGCACAATCCCGAAAGAGCTGCAAAACTTGACATACCTCAACTATTTGTATGGTCACTTACTATCTCAAACTTTCGATCAAATTAAAGGGGTGATTTTTTTTAAGAAATGCAGGATAGACAAGTTAGTGTAGGTAGAAGTTGTAACATAAACATCTAATTATTTCTCCAACAATATGCACATTAATTAGTTGTGTTTGTTATCTTTTAGAAGGTCTATGATATCGTCCATTTGGTGTGGACCTTACAGAAAAATCAAGGATATGCTAGGTTTGCATCATATGTATATGAATTAGCTTGCACCTAAGAAAGTATTTACATCTAGCATTCTTCAATTGCCCTCAGATGCTAAAAACTCTATTCAGATTATCTAGCGCTACACCACAATGAGAACAAGAAAATGGAATACCTAGAGAGGAATGAGATAGTATTTAGGTGGCATTTGTGTCAAATCTAGTGATTTTGATAAGATGACAATTTTCACAGGGATTTGTCTCTGAACTACTTGACTGGTCCGTTGCCAGCATTTATTGGGAATTTGACTGAGTTGCAAACCTTGTAAGATCAGTGACAAGCTCATTTGAAGTAGTGATTTCTTAAAGCATCTACGCTTTCTCTGTTGTCCTCACCATATTTAGTTTCCATTTACTTATCACCAGGTATGTTGGTGCAAATGCATTATCAGGGACCATTCCAAAGGAGCTTGGAAAGCTTCAAAAGCTCAGAATTTTGTAAGAAACAAACAATAAATTATTTATGCTTTTATTGTTCAATTTATACTGGTCAGATGGCAAGTTACTAAAATAATACTAAATCTTAATAATATTGTTGCATGTAGATCTTTTCTTTGTTGGTTGAGATGTCTGAACATTGTGTTTCTAACTACTCCTAAACTATGAGGTAGAGCAACACGTTTCATGTAATATCTTTAACAAGAATATCAATAAGCAAATCAAGTTATGGACAAATTTTGAGGAGACATTTTTTCTTCTTCTTGAGAAATATGGTACCACCTCGAGCGTTCAAACCCTGGAGCTCTCCAAGTGGAGAGGGGTACCATGACAAGGGGGGAGGCCAATGGTATTCTTTAGTATTTCATGATATTAAATTGTTTTGGCGTGAAAATGCTGGCAAAGAACAAGGCGATTGATTTTGCATAAACTTGTGCAGGGGCATACGTAACAATAACTTCCATGGTTCACTCCCCTCTGAGCTTGGGAACTTGAGCAATCTCAGGACATTGTTAGCTTCTGATTACCATTAAGCACCATGTTTTATGTTTGCAAATGGAAAACTATTAATATCGGCCTTATGACTTATGGCTTTATGCTTTCCTGAACAGGTACATAAATAGTTGTGGAGTAGGTGGTGAATTCCCATTGACCATATCAAGGCTCAAGAACTTGCAAATTTTGTAAGTCCCATATGCTATGAGTGCAAAAATTGGCTATGCAAATTCAAATTGGCATTGACTAATTTTGTTGTAATTTCAGGTTGGCATCGGACAATAATTTCACCGGCAAAATACCGGAGTTTAGTTCAACAGCCGTAACCACTTTGTAAGATTAAGAAATGAGATTTCATTGGGTGCCCTTGAAATCTGATATCAATTTGGTTCATTTTCCTCTCTGCCTCTAATGGGGTTGCACGGGGGGCGATGAGAAGAAGGAAGACCCATCTTATATTTGTTGAGCTATACCAGTGTCTACAAATTCATCAATATATATGTTCTTCAACTAGGTTATTGTTGAGAGGAAGGTTCACCTTTGCTTATATATACAAAGGTGTGCTGAAATGAGCCAAAAGATTTCATTAAATAACAAATGACAAATACATATTTAGATGTATTGTTAAATTGCAGGAGTCATGTGAAAGACTTTTTATGCTTCATTGGTGAAAAAAAGCAACAAAAAATAGTCACATATTATATTCCGCTTTTCAAGTTAATTTTTTGGAAGCTGCAAAAGTAACATTGCCTATGAAACATATCTTTATCTGGATTTATCTGAAAATACAATAAATTTTCTTTTTAGACACTAATTCCTGAATCTTCATTGTAGGATGATGCAAGGCAACTCTTTTGGAGGCCCAATACCTTCAAGTTTTTCTAGTCTCACGAGTTTGACGGACTTGTAAGTTTTTTCATCTATTTCTAGTTTACTTAGCTCTCAGCAATATATTAGATTAATTTGTGACCCATAGTAAAAGTAGATGTGATGTCTTAGTCACAAGACTGTATAAATGCTTTTGAACGATGCCAACAACATATAGTCATTAGACATTGATCGACTCGATATGCATCCACACTTTTGTTGAAAAATGATAATTACTTCATTCATGATCCATATATGTGGCAATGCAGATGCCTAGGCGACATACTAAATGGAAGCTCCACTTTAGCATTTATTAGCACTTTAACATCCTTAAGCACCTTGTAAGTTCGAGCATCTCAACTGCACAATTTGCCATCATGTTTCATTTCATTCTATACCATTCTGTCCGTTAACATCGTCGCATAATGTTTGCAGAATCCTAAGGAATAGCAGGATATCTGATGCTATACCACCAGACTTTTCCCGCTACACTAGTTTGCAGATATTGTAAGTCAGCTACAGTCACATATTATTCGTGTCGATGACTTGTGTTAAATTGATGATATCTTCGAAATGTGAGTTCCTATAATTCAGTCTGTGTATTGATAACAAATCTATTTGTTATTTTCTAAATTACTTCTGTAGGGATCTGAGCTTTAACAATCTAACAGGCAAACTTCCTCCATCTCTATTCAATTTGAGTACTCTCAGCTACTTGTAAGAAAAAGAGATATCTTCATTTAACAATTATATACTTCCACTTTTTCCTTAAAAAATGCCTATCCTATGGATTTTACTTCCACTTGTTCATTTCTTAACAAAAAAAAGTTCTGTTTTATTGTTTTAATGTCTTCTCGTGCAGATTTCTTGGGAACAATAGCCTGTCTGGTAGCTTGCCTGCTAGCAAAAGCACCTCACTTCTCAATATGTATGTTCACCTAATTCTTCCTAATTTGCATGCAAATCTGATTATAACAGAATCTTTTGATCTTTCTTATCTTATCTCAGATCCTTTTCATCCATTAATTGGTTATGATATTATTTTATGATTCCTCAGATAATTTAGACTAATGTCTCTCGATGACTTTACAATATGCTTGCTTTCTTTTTGCTGTTTTCATGCTGTTGACTACAAATTGTGTCTTTCCTTGCAGAGACCTATCATATAATCAACTATCAGGAAGCTTTCCTTCTTGGGTTACCCAACAAAATTTGGAATTGTATGTTGGAAAAGCAGAAAACCTCTATTTTAATATTCAGTCATAATCCAATGTTTAGAAGTATTAATTATAGCAGCTTAATCCTTCTTGAAGGACCAGGATACTCTCTCATGCTATTCGTGGCATCAAATATTCATGAGTATATTGTGAAGAAGCAAGACTGAGATGATGTAAATAATCTAACCAAACATCAAGAGTATCAAGGTTTGTCATACTGATTGGTACCATTACATACTGACTGTACCGGTACTGGATTGGTATAGGATATGGAGGATATATCAGCACTCAGTACGTCAAACCAGTGGATACCATACTAGATGTACTAATATTATAATAGAATGGTACTGATATGGGTTCAGTATTATGACGGCACATCTTGGAGAGTATAGATATAAATTTGGCTCCATATTCATGACATCACAATAAACTATTCAACCATAGAACCATAACTTCACATCATCAGGATCATTCTTCTATAACTAGAAACAAGTTTATTCTAATCTACACCATTTAGGATGCCAAAATACCCAATCAAGGTGAGACCTGCCACATTGGTGTGTGTTGCAATTTAGAGAGGCAGCAGAAAGGAGAAGTTAGAGGGTAAGGATTCCTACCACTGTCCTCAATCCTTCTTAATTTGGATCAGCCGAATCTATTTAAAATAGTGATTTCTATCAGTCACAAAATCTTGCAGTTGTGAGCTCCATGATCTCAATAAATCACTTCAATATTTCTTTCTTAATCGGTACTATATATATATATAGTTAGACTTCATTATATTCAAGTAGATCTCCACTCAGATCCAGTCATGCCTTGTCCAACATCAATGATCAGAGTTATTAAATATGATCACAACCAACTAATTGAATCATCAATGTGGGATCCTCTTGTCCAATACATACCTAATCGGATATGAGTGGAGATTCATTTGAGTAAAGTCAAGTTCACCCCCCCCCCCCCTCTCTCTCTCTCTCTATATATATATATATATGCTCCTGCTTCAGCAGTGGGGGACAAGAACATTTAAGTAAAATTATTTAATCATCACTTAGGTAGTAGTCGAGACACTACCTCTTTTTCCACATGCTGTTGATTGTGAACTCCCTTTGTTGTATCGTACAGAAACTTGGTGGCCAACAACTTTGTGATTGATGGTTCTAATAGCAGGTACCTTCCACTGATAAAATATCCATTAGAACTTCTGCAGCACTAAATCTTTTTTCTTCTGAATTGTTGCCATTGAATTGTTGTCTACAGTGTTCTGCCTTCGGGATTGAATTGTCTTCAGCGAGATATACCTTGCAATCGTGGATCACCAATTTGTGAGTTGTTCTTATTGTTTCTTTATCATTAGATGCTTCCTAAAATAATTATTTTTTCATCCACTGGTTTGCAGATTCTTCCTTTGCCATAACGTGTGGTGGTTATAAGCCCATAACATCCTCTGATGGAACTCTGTATGAAATAGACAGCAAATCTTTAAAATCGGCATCTTATTATGTGACTGACCAAAAAAGATGGGCAGTTAGCAGTGTTGGAATTGTTTTGGACAACCGAAATGCTGATAATATACTGACGAGTGCATCTCAGTTCTCAAACACTCGAGAACCAGAGCTGTACCAGACTGCAAGGCTATCTCCATCATCATTAAGATACTATGGTCTTGGGCTTGAGAATGGAAACTACACTATAAAGTTGCATTTTGCCGAGACACAAATCCTTGATCCACCTCATTGGACAAGTGGTGGGAGGAGGGTTTTTGATATCTACATACAGGTAAGCGTGCTCAAATCTTTTGTATTTCAAATATACACTAATAATGAACGTGATTAGAAGATCATGTCAGACTGATTTAAATAATGAAAGCAACAATAATAATAGACTTCATATGCGCAACTGCTTAACATTCTAGTTTGACATCCAGGAACACATGAAAACTCTGTAGGAATAGCGATCTTTCTAATCATTTGTCTTCATAGATGGAGGATTCATCTGTTCAGTAGCTCCAGGGTAAAAAGCAAAGTAATGTTTGCGTCATTAATTTGGGAAGCATGGTCCTTTCTTGAAATATCACTTCAATATGTTAGATTAAACTTGATATTTGCCGTCTGTGTCTTCTGGATGGTTGCACGAATTACCTTGTTTGTGAAATTTGCTATTATTTCAGGGTAATCTAAAAGAGAAGGACTTTGATATTAGAAAAGAAGCCGGGGAGAAATCCTTTAGAGCCGTCGTGAAAGAGTTCACTGCACCGGTGACAAATAACTTTCTAGAAATTCATTTCTTTTGGTCTGGAAAGGGTATCTGCTGTGGGGCATATCCATACTATTATGGCCCATCCATATCAGCTGTCAGTGTATATCCTTTCGGTAATTACAAGGACTGAAATTTAATAATTAGCTATTACTTAAAATGTGCATATCAGCATCTTATGTTTGAGTTTACCGTCCAGACTTCACCCCTACTGTTAGCAATAAACCACCATCGACTGATTCAACAAATAAGAGGACAGGTCTGGTCCTTGGCGTTGCAGCTGGTGCTGTGGCTTTAGGCCTATTTGCTCTTCTTGTCATTTTAATATATAGAGAGAGGAGAAGATTAGGCAAGGATGATGATGAAGGTGCAACTTCTTTTAATAGTCTTCAGAGATATATTGAGCTATTGACTAATACTAGAAGTGAACTGAAGATGTTTATAACTTGTTTGTGTCTTTATAATGCAGATCTGTTAGAAATTAGTGCCAGACCAGACACTTTCACCTATATGGAACTGAAAACTGCGACAGAAAATTTCAGTCCTACTAATAAGCTTGGAGAGGGAGGATTTGGTCCTGTGTTTAAGGTGAGTTACAGCCTATGACATCTTTCTTTTTTTCTTTTTTCTTTTTTCCCCTTTACTTCCTTTTAAAGAATATTGTTGAAAGTGTCACAACTCATATCAAAGAAATAATGCAAGAATTACATATAAGAGACACTTTCTGATGTTTGAACATGGAACCTCCAACAAAAGAAGGGTGCAACCTATGACGGCCCAGGACCTCATCCAAGTAGTCATTCAAAAGAGCTAGCCAGAATTTATTATTTCGGATCCTTGGTCCTACTTATGTACCCAAGATCTCACTAAAATACAACTAATATGGAACAAAATGCAAGCCAACATGGAACCTCATATGATCTCCCTATTTAAGCCTTGATGTTTAAGACTTGATATCTTCACTGAGAGAGGGCCCAAGGTGCTAGCAATCCAACCCTAAGACAAGAATGGGATAATTAAATAAATATATTTGCATGGAGGGGATTCAAACTTGTGACCTCAAGCAAACCTGAGCTTTGACACCTGGTTGGCATGCCACCTTTCTATAGGAGAGGTCCCAGATTCAATCTTGGATGGTGACAGATAACCACCAAATTGCTCCATATTTATATACTGAGCCTAACATAAGTATGCATGTAAATGAGCATCAGAAGTTTATATGCATACCTTGGTGAGATCCATGTCTCCTGATCAATAGATTATCTGGGAAACACAGCATCAATGAGATTTTTATTTTAGTAACTTCATGAATCCTTCTATATATATTAAGGCAAATATCATTCCTTATTGGAATAACTTATCAGGATTTTCATATATCTTAGTTTCCAAAATGCTTTTTGAAATTGCATTGCTGCTCCTTTGCAGGAGTATATGGTTTTTCTTTTTTTTGAAATCTCTTGTTTCTAAAACAGTGACTTCACCGACCGGTATGTCAAATCTAATTCTAAATTGACAGAACATTACCATGACCATTGATCAGGGATAAGTTAGCTGAAGCACAATACGATCGAAACATTATACCTTATATTTTTCATCAAAAGTTATCATGGCCCTAAACTGGACAGCATGGAGGAAATTAAAGGATTCATGTAGCCGACCCCAACTACTGTGGAGTTAAGGCTTAGTTCAATTGAGGAATTTTTCCATAGAAAGTTATATACTATTTTGCAGGGTAAACTTTCTGATGGAAGAATTGTGGCTGTGAAGCAATTATCAGTATCATCTCGCCAAGGAAAGCGCCAATTCATGACAGAAATTGCAATTATATCTGCAGTGCAGCACCGAAACCTTGTGAAGTTGCATGGTTGCTGTATTGAGGGAGGCAAGCGGCTCCTGGTCTATGAATTCTTAGAAAACAAGAGCCTGGATCAGGCACTCTTTGGTATGATTTAGTAGACACGCTCAAAATTCATCTATTTTTCAGAAACAGAGTTCTTAAACTATTCAGGCAATAAGGTGCACAATCTTTGTTAACAAGCCACTGCAGACCCACTAAATCATGCATGCGATCTTTGTTACATTTCAGGTGAGAAAAACTGGCACCTTGATTGGCCCACTCGCTTTGAAATATGTTTGGGTACAGCAAGAGGTCTGGCTTATCTTCACGAGGAGTCAAGAGTGCGAATTATACATAGAGATGTCAAAGCCAGCAATATTCTGCTCGATGCCGATCTCAACCCAAAAATATCAGATTTTGGTCTCGCCAAGCTTTATGATGATAAGATGACTCATATGAGCACAAGGGTTGCTGGTACAATGTAAGGATGCCTATATCAGTACTCCTTAAATTGCTAGATTTCATCTGCATTCACTCGCTATCTATTGATCGCTATCTACTTAAATTAAGTGCATCAACATAACATTCTGTTTCTATATCATTTTTAATCTGACTTATTACTAAGGCGACTATGTTTACGCTTTTTTAGTGGTTATCTTGCACCGGAGTATGCGATGAGAGGGCATCTCACAGAAAAAGCCGATGTCTTTGGATTTGGAGTCGTAGCTTTGGAGGTTCTTTCTGGAAGGCCGAATTCAGATCGGAGTCTTGAAGCAGAGAAAGTTTATCTCCTTGAATGGGTAGGTTAATTGACAATTTTAAGTTTCTTGCAAATCATATCAACCGCAGTCATGTTGCTTTCAGGGTGATTTGTAGGTCCGGCCTTCTACCCACCCTGTGGTTCCAATAGTACTCCATCAATAATGATTATAGTCAGTTTGTAATCTAAAATACATGTTTTAATGAAATACCCAATCGATATGTAAAAGAAAATAATTGTCAGTTTGGTTTGCAGTAATGACTTAGTATTGCTCCATGCAATTCTTTACGTCAGTCTGTTTATAATCTAAATTTTCATTTTCCCATCGGTACATTTCAAAGATCAAAATGACATCATGCATGAGTCAATATCCTCATATAATTCTTATCACTCTTTTCCACAGGCTTGGACTTTACGAGAGAACAGGCGCGAGCTGGAAATGGTGGACCCATGGTTATCATCATTCCATGAAGAAGAGGCCATCCGCATTATCAATGTAGCTCTTCTGTGCACACAAGCATCGCCGACGCTGCGCCCGCCCATGTCAAGGGTGGTGGCCATGCTGGCAGGTGATATTGAGCTCGGGGAAGTCACAACAAGGCCTGGTTATTTGACAGACTGGCAGTTCAACGATGTCAGCAGCAATTTTGCAAGCCGTGGGTTATCAGAGCACATGCCTTCGCACTCCGACCCCATATTGGATGAGGTCTTAAGTGGAGGAAGGTAGTAGCCGTTGGCCCACAGAAGAAGTACAGTAGAGGGAAGAAAAAGAAAAAGAAAAAGAAATCACTAGCAGCATGCAATATAACTTGGGAAAATAATATTACCGCTTAGCTAAGATGGTGATATTCAAGAGTGCAGTAGTTCTGTTGATGGTGCTGAATGCACTTTGCAAGAGTGATTGAAGATTTGGTTGTTATGCTCCTACTGTAACATCCACAATGTTGTGAATGCTTGTGATGTCCATTCCAAAGCTAGATCTTGTTGGTTGTATTGGAGTAGTGAATAGATAGATGAATTCAGTAATAATCACTACATTTAGATACAACTAAGTATTTACTTTGGACTAATATCAAGTGGTGAAAGATTACGACCATGGAATTTTGTACCGGATCGGTGTATCCCACACTGTACCATACTAATAGTGTCTCGATATGTCAAAAAATCATCGTGTACCGATATATCTATTGTATTATATCGCGGGTCGGTAAAATTTTGATCCGATATCGAGGCCGTAAATCATGGTTATGATTATGGCTGCACCTAGGCACTCTCGAGAATAGACTCTTACTGCCAAACTTTAAATACATTCGAACGGTGGGAAAGCAGAAAGCACTCGCACCCCAACCTGTTGTCTGGATTCTCTCCACCGCCCTCTCCTTCCAGCTGTGTCTAGAGAGACCCAGCACTTCCATCAAGCCTTCATCCCTTTATATAACCTCTCTACCTTGAATCCCTTGTTCCCATCTGAGTCCGATTGGAAAAACGAGCAGAGATGGGCTTCGTTTTAGTCATCTCCCTCCCTCTTATTATCTTTGCCATCTCGATCGGGTTCGGCTGCTACTTTCTTGGGAAGGCGAAGGGGAGGCAGGAAGCGAGCGCCGGCGTGGACGCGCAAGTCTACGGCGTTCCCCAGCCCCCTTCGGGCACCGTCGAGTCCTCACCTCCTGCCCATGAGAAGAAGGAAGGGGAGGATGGCGTCTGAGAGCTTGCATGAAAAGGGGAGAGCTGCGTCACCATGTTGGTTTCCCATGGCTGTGTGTGTTCTCATGCCCGTGTGAACCTGTTTGAACCATTTCGTTCTTTTATTGTTGTTTAAATATGTTGGTAGGTTAGTGTAGACGATGTATATGATAAGAGGAAATAATAAGATATGTTGTATTATTTCGCAAGTGAGACAATAATTTATGATACATGTGGACATTTTAGCATGTAATTCAGTGTAGATGCTTGCTTAGTTTGTGATTTACTCTGCATTTAGAAGGGAGGGGGATCTCTTTGATGATTTAGCAAGAGCTGTAATACTGCTACTAAGAAAAGGATACCATGTATCAAGGCAAAAATCTGTAGAATTAGACACCTGTTTTGACCCCATATCAAGGCAAATCTGGTTTCAAATTAAGTACTACAGGGTTAAAAGTATCATCGAAGTAGTCAAAAGCTAAAGAATAGTTCTTAACTGTTGATTTGAGGATCACTTCAGGCACTTCTGTTATGTTGTAAATCAACATCAAGAAGTCCCTAAAACCCTTGAATTATAGTTTTCAGATGCATCTACGCCCTTTTTGAACATCATAGAAAGAACGTGCAAAACTGTCACAATAAAATGTTTCAAGAAGGAAGTAGAATTCAAAAGAAATTGCAGTGCAATCACTGTTATTACATAATTCCCTCGATCCGTTTAAAACATTAACCAAAGTAGCTGAACAGAGCACTCTGCATTTCTTCCTTGCACATTGCCCTATATACTACTAAAAATTAAAAAAAAAAGGGGGGGACAGAAGAAGGAAAAATACCACCTAATTTCAGAATTGAGTTTCTCAACCACCAAAATACCACCCCAATTACCCAAGAATTCAAAATATTTGGTTGGGGGAAGAGGAGCTGTAAGAAGAGAAAAACAAAGTAATTGAGAGGATTTGGGAGTATGGAAGATGCCGATGATAATATTTCTTCTTGAATTTTTTTTTATATAAAATCAGATTTATTAAACTAATCTAGAATAAAATTTTTTTTGAGAATCAGCAAGTAAAATATAGACAAATTCAGTACGAGCATTTGACATTATCGTCCGTATTATCAATCCGGTATGGTTAGCCACATGTATTATCATTCAATATGTGATACTATTTGCCTCTCTATAAACACACGTGGCTTCGAAAGATTATAGAGCCACCATCATTTTCCAACAATCCTATCAAAGCGATTGATGGTCAATCTGGAAAGGTACAAACCCAAATAATCATTTTATAACTAACTTCAGATTTCTAATGGTATAAGATACACCTTCCCATGCAACACGAAGCTCCGTCATAAGGGCTCTAGTATCTAACAATCTAACTCCACTTACTGCAACTAAAACTCTACTAACACTTCTTATGGTTTTAATTAGCTCTATCCAATTCATCTCCATTTAAAACACTACCATCAAAATCAACCTTGAAGAAACCAAGGGGTGATGGCTCCCAAGTAAAATAAATGGAATTCTTCTAAACCATTTGCAGGGTCAGATTCCTCTTAAGGCAAAAACTAAGTCATCACAAAATAGAAAGTTCCTAGTCTCTTAAGTTATTGATAGTTAACTAATTTGCCAAATTGAAAATAAATTATGAATTGGTACAACTTAGGACACAATACAAATGGATGAGCAAATTAGTATTCCAGAAGATGATACATCCAATTCATTTCATAATGTAGTAATATTTCTTGTCAAAATTTAGCAATGTTTCTCGTATTGCATTCTCTTTCAATATGATTTTTTTGGATATTCGAGTTAATTATACCATGTAAGTCATGAATTAAAACATTCTTCCTATGCATTTTTCTTTTTATCTTTTTTGTTGAAAAATATGATTGGAATGCCATCACTGAGATTCAAAATAGATTTGTACAAATGGAGTGGGATGACAATTAACTAAGCTAAATTTGATCTGTTCGAAGATATAAAAACCTCAATACATGTGGAGCTATGAAATAACTTTAGCTCAAATCAAGTTCATTGTGAATGTAACAAGCTCAAGCTCAAGTATGGTTCATAAGCTCAAAATCAATTTGAAGCTAAGCCTGAGAAAGACCTAGCCTAGTCAGACATGGCTTCATAAGACTTGCAACTAATAAAGTATATCACAATATATATTAGTCAGTATATAACTAATCATTGGATCTAATCCAACTACTCACCTTTGGTTCAATTTGTATATAATTAACTAGTAAATAAAGCTTGAACCAACATGAAGCGAGCTTGAATCAAGTTGGAACTTAGCTTTATTGAAGATTGATTTAAGCTTGAACAGATATTGAATAAAGCATGAACCAATTTTGATTCAAGTTTGATAGATACTTGATCTTAATTCAGATGTTATCAAGCTGCTCAAAGTAGGCTTGCTTTTGTGTCATTTCAAGAGCAGGCTTAATTAAGCTCAATCAAATAACAAACAATCTAAGCTTGATCCCTATTTTCTAACTTAGAGTCAATTTCAAGTCACGCTTGACGACACCCAAGCTCAATCAAGGTCAGCTAAGTTACACTTACAACTACAAGGAAGCCAAAACATGAAAGCCAACATACTTTTCCCAACAATTCTCCTCCAAAACAAAATAGGAAAAAAAAAATTATGCGTACATGAATAAAACTTTTACACTTTAGAGGTTATTAATCATAATCACGTAAGGAGCTTCCCTTAGGTAGATTTTTTTTTCCTTTTTCTTTTTTCTTGGTGAACTCCTTTTATAAAGTGGTAGAAACAGATTTTAGATTATTGCCTTAAGAATTTTATGACAATCATGTCAGACCTTACCTTAGGGATGACTTGGTCCGGCTGCCTCATAAACTCTTTAATCTGATCAGACGAGAAATTTGCTTATTGTTTTGCCTGGTAAGACCAACCCAGAGATACATACTGGTCCAAACCGGCCATGATTATTGATTACATTTGGTTTGGATCAAGTTAACCCAATCCATATTGCAACTCTAAATACAGGTCGACCTTGGCTTCTAGGATTCTGGTCATCTGTCTCAGTTCACAAAATGAAACAAAATTATGTAAGTTGCGCCAATAAAAATTCAAACAATAATTTAATTTTATCATTAGTTTTATTAATGGGTACAGCAGGACTCATCCATGATTTATGATTCAGGTGTTCTGAATCTCCATTTTGTCTCGTGGTTACCTAATCTTTTTATAATTAATTAGTTTCACAAACCTTACCACTCTGCATCCTATCTAATATTGCCGGATAAATGAATAAAAAGAAGGCCTGGAGTTAATCAGAATCAAGTCCAGCATCTCTTGGAACAAAAGATCCAAGCAAGCTGGGGCCAATCTGAGCAACTTTCTGGCAGAACAAACACCACCAGAGTTTTGAACCTCTCAGAAGAATAAGCTTAAAAGAACCATCGCAAACTTGCATTCATTGCCAGACGAATTGTCAAAATGGCAATAGATAAAATGTAGAAGGATCGTTCGCCAGAAAACTAGAGGTCAGCGGCATTTGTTACAATATAGAAAGTACATGGAGGATCCATAAAATTATGCCAAGACCAACAAATACACGTAGGTTCTCATATTGGATACATTACAAGCAAGCATCAATCAAATACAAAGTTATATCAGGTCTAGAGATTCTATGCAGAATTTGTAGGAATCAAGGGATGGGCAGTAAAGATGAAATCATGAAATTAGAGTAGCAGTGAGATATGGAAGATGTGCCATTACAATAGAGACATTTTAACAGACATCTGCGAGAATGATTGGAGAAGCCCCTGGCCAACCATGGTATTAAACCATACGAACATCAGACATGGTGCAGATAATCAAGGTGGCTACATGATCTCAGGCATACCAATAAGCCAGTCTGGCAAGTTATACGTCTCCCAACTCTATTATGACAATAAAACATTTCCATTCTGACCTCTAAACTCCCATCAACTTGGATGTTTCCATAACTGGATGAATAGAATAGCCTATATGCCATATGATAGTGGGAAAAAAGCAAGTTACAGCCTATCACATGTAATTATAGGATGACAAACAATACGTTAGTATGGAACATAAGTACAGAGGCAAATATACAGTGCTATATACCATCAGTATCTCATGAAATACCATAATCAAGGAGTTTGCAATACGAATAGTGAAACGAAATATTCAGATTTCCACATTAGCAAACAAAATAAATGACAAGGATTAGTTTGGTGAGGCCAAATGTATTGTTTTAAATGCAAGAGATTCAAAAAAGGATGGTTCGCAGACCAAAGATTGTAAATATGTGACAGAACTTCTGGTGAACACTGCAGTCCGTGGAAAATCATGAGTGGCAAAGTAATATGCATATAGCTGCAAGGAAAATCTGCAAAATCCATGTGCAAAGAACTTACTCGAGCTAACAACTTTATACAGAAGTGCTGCCTACTGGTGGTGCTTGCTGCAACAAAAACATAAGCAGAACAAACATCCATTCAGATGCAACTAAAACAGTTAGTTGGCATAAAATAAAAAATAAAAAATAAAAACTTTTTTTTAATCTTTACATGGGAAAATATCATCAGAAGTATTGGCAAAGGATGCTTCTAGTATTTTGAATTTGGATGGTGATTAAGGTAATTTCTCGTCATTCATTCAAAAATAAAGCCATTGGTTGATGTTGGACCATTTCCTCCATGTAACTCCTATATGCTTGGACCTACAAGATCTCATAAGATTATTGACATCCATGAACAATAACATATGGGTTGTTTCTTAAATTCCATGAGCAACCGGATCCTCTTCATCTTGTGGGTTTTCAAGAAGCAATAACATGTTTTCTGAAAGAAGCTGCTGCTGCTTCCCTTTCCTCCAGCTTTCCTATATTGTCATATACAATAGCCATCAAGTAGAACGCTTCTGCAGCTAATTCATGATACTGCATAACAACATAATTCGTTAGTAATTGCTTTTAATCAACAATTAAGTGTTCACTAATTGCAATTTAAGGAAACAAAGATGATTGGCTGTGCATTTGATGGTCAACTAATGTAAACATACTACCGATGTTTACCATATGAAGGCACTCAAAATGCAGTTAGACTAGAAAATAGCAGCAGAATTATAACTGATCCTTGTAAACTCACCTCTAAAATTTCAAGCTCTTCAGCAGCTTGAGTAAGGGGATCCAACACAACAGAAGGATCTTGAGAAACTGGAATGAGAAACTGACAGTCAAAATATGAGAAAAGGAGAAGTTAAAGTTGATGCAGCAATTCACAGAATAAGATTTCTATCAGAAACGAGGTATATAAGATAAATCTGACAAGTAGTGGACTAATATATGTGCAACAATGATAGTAGTTCGGATACTTGAAATATTCACTGCAATCTTAGCAACCTTCAGAAACTGTTGAAGAATATTATTTTCTGCTAATTATTGGCAGCATGCAGTTTGGTTAGTGTGAATAAATGATGAAGAAAAGCACAGGACTGGCAATTACTTTCTTCCATTTCATATATCAGAAGTGGATAAGAAGCAAGGGCATGATGAACCAACAATTTCTGTGTGCCAAAGGTTGCTTACCACAGGAATGCTCCGATATTAGGTATCAACACCTTGTTTACCATTCAAACATCAATTTGGAGACTAGTTACAAATTAATGATTAAATTTATTAGCAAAGGACCGAAAAAAAGAAAAAGAAAAGAAAAAAAAGCTGATGGGAATAGGCCAAAAATGTATATTAGGTTTAATAAATTTCGCCTACCCAACTGACGTGGCCCAGACCATGCATGTGGAGGGATAACTGACTCAAGAAAGACCAGAACAAATTGGAATGAGGATAGCAAATGACAGTTCAGAGCACAATACAATCAGGATAACAAATAATTGGGGATAAATAAGGGGATTCAAATTTGTAATCTTCAGCAAACCTACCAAATGGACCCCAAAAGCTTAAACTGATAGGAGATGGGCCAAAAATGTATCTGAGACTTAAAAAGGACGTCAAAGTTGGTTGTTTGAAATTTTAGATATGCCACGGACTCCAAAAATGTATCTGATTTAACAAGGATGTTAGTAAAATAATTAATGCTAATTAAAAAATAGCATCTAGATTTTCAAGTGTAAGGAATATGAACGACTAATGTAACAATCCAGGACCTCACCCAAGATAAGCTAGCCAGAAGTTATAATTAGGCATCCTTGGCCTTGCTTGAGTAGCCAGGATCTTCCCCCACAAATAATGTGGGACTAAAAGAACATCAGCATGAGTCTTCACACACTCCACCCCCCCCCCCCGCTTAAAAATAAGTAAGGAATGTAAGATTTTACTTACCTCGGTTGTCCTAAATCTTGAAACTTCTTTAAAAGAATCAGATAATCCTATTTTAAATATTAATTCATAATTATTTTTTATTCATCAAATTCAATAAAATTAAATAATAATAAAAGAGATGATTGATTGGATGATCAATCTGATAGACCATCCGGGCACCAAATCAATTCAAGATTATCTTGTCGGAGTCAATATGGATCCCTAAAAGAGGAAGACATGACTTGGTATCAAAATTTTTAAAGAAAAAATAGAGAGAGAAAGTGGAGAGAGAATATAATCATGATTAGGATCATCAGAGATCATATCAGGATGATTCAATGTGGATTAACTATGATCAGATACTATAAATTTCTGGCAAAAGTCGGACTAGGATTCGACCTACTGCACAAATTTTAGAGCAGTTTTCAATCATCTTGATTTCATCTTAGATTCAACTTAGGATCCATGGTGTAGTTAAAGAAAGAGAGTAGGGCCCTATAGAGAGAAGGAGAGAGAAAAATATTTTTCTCTCTTTCTTTATCTTTTTTTCTTTCTTTTCTTTTCTTCTTCTTTCTTTTCTTTTCTTCTTTTCCATCTTGGCCGAACAGGGGAGGGAAGAGCTGGTGGCTCATGCTCCGACTAGGGGCTGGAAGATCGACGGTGGTGGTGGCGGTCGATAGTGGCAATGGTGATGGAAAAAGGGACGGCCGGCGACAATGTCCGATCGGTGGGAAATCAAGAAAAGAAAGAGAAAAGGGAGATTCTTCTTTGAGCTATTTTTCGGCCAAATTGGTGGCCGACGGTAGTGCCCAAGGCCAAGGAAAGAAGGAAAAAAAAAGGAGAGAAAGAAGAATCGGGACCTTACCTTAGCTCCGGTGGCTTCTCTGCACAAAAGAGGAGGCCGTGGCATCAACGAGAGAAAAGAGAGAGGAAGAAGAGGGAGAAGAGGGGAGAGAGGTTGTCAGCATAGGAGGGGGCATGTGCCTTTAAGTAGGGCGGAGGGGAGGTCGAATCCTCCTCGAATTCGACTCTCCTCCGATGCCTTCGCGAGGAAAAAGACTCCCATTGGGAGTCTTCTCTTTTTTTAATTAATATTTATTTATTTATTTATTTATTTTTAGATCGATTATTACACCCCCACCCCCCCCGCCCTCCTCCGGCACAGGCAGCCCTCCCCCCCTAGGCGACCCCCCACCCACCCACCCTCCAGTGCAGGCGGCCCTCCCCTCCCCCTGCAGGCGACACCCCCCACCCAGCCCCCACTCCTGCGTAGGCAGCCTCCCCCCCACCACAGGTGACACCCCCCACCCCCCGCTCCAGCGCAGGCAGCCCTCCCCCCCCCCACCTCCTGCAGGCGACACCCCCCCTCCGATCAGGCCTCCCCCGGCCTCGCCCGTCCCCCACACCCACACCCCCCAGCCCGGCGAACGACCGTCCCCTCTCCGTCCATCAGCCAAGCCTCCGCACCACCCCCCCCCCCCAGTGGCCCATCCACGAAAAAAAAAAAAAAATTCGAAATGGCATTTCTAAAGGCACCATCCAGAATGATATATTTTTTTTTTTTGGACTAATTTCCACTTGGATGCTGATTGGATCAAAAAAATGCCATTCAAAATGATATTTTACTATTTTATATTAATTTTATAAAAAAATTAAAACCTACATCATTTACGTAAATAATTTTTAAATTTATATTAGTACGGTAAGAAACTTTTTGATGGAGGCTAGTAGCTTAAAAGATATCGAGAGGAGGGTGGTTCGACTTGGGTGCTATCGAAAAGGCTAGGGTGGTGGTGGCGTGATCGGTGTGGTCAGGTGGTGGTGGTGTGGCCAGAGCAGTGGTGGCAGTCAATCAAAAATGGGGAGAGAAGAGGGAAAGGGGCATCACACCTAGCTGCCTTCATGGTAGCTTTCTCATCTAAGAAAGAAGCAAGGAGAGGGAGGAAAACTCACCAACGAGTAGCGAAGATGGAAAAGCTCGGCTGGAGGGGGCGGACTGCAAAGATCACAGTAAGCCTAAACACCGATAGCCAAGAGAAAAATGGAAGAAAGAAGATTGTTGGTACAACGATCCTTGGTAGGAGAGATCGAGAGCTTGGGAGCATTATATAGCAATGAAGGTTAAGGGTTTCCTAGCCTCTGATGAAGCCGAGATGGAGAAGGACATCCTCCTCCATCATGCGAGTACAAGGAACTCCACTATTTTCTAATTAAAGAAAAGGGCCTTCGGAACTCTTTTTTTTTTTTTTTTTTTCCTGAAAATAGACCTGTCTCCAGCCCAAACCAAGTAGGCCTCTCAAGTACATTAATACTAAATTGACAGAATATTACCATGACCGTTGAGTAGGATAAGTTAGTTGAAGCACATTACAAGTGCAACAATATACCTTGCATCTTTTGTCAAAAAATTATCATGGCCTTAAACTTGGGGGCGTGGATGAAAAGGATTAATGTAGCCGACCCCAACAAGTGCGGGGTCAAGCCTTAGTTGGGTTGAGTTGTGTAATGTTTCCTCAAAATATTATTTACTATTTTGCAGGGTAAACTTTCTGATGGAAGAACTGTGGCGGTGAAGCGATTATCAGTAGCATCTCGCCAAGGAAAGCTCCAATTCATGACAGAAATTGCAACTGTATCTGCAGTGCAGCACCGAAACCTAGTGAAGTTGTGTGGTTGCTGTATCGAGGAAGGCAAGCGGTTGCTGGTCTATGAATACTTAGAAAACAAGAGCCTGGATCAGGCACTCTTTGGTACAATTTAGTAGACACACCAAAAATTCATCTATTTTTCCGATATAGAGTCCTTAAACTTGAAGCAATAAGGTGCATGATCCTTATTAACAAGGCTCTTCAGACCCGCTAAGTCACGCATGTGGTCATTGTTACATTTCAGGTAAGAACAACTTGCACCTTGATTGGCCCACTCGCTTTGAAATATGTTTGGGTACAGCAAGAGGTCTCGCATATCTTCATGAGGAGTCAAGAGTGCGAATTGTACATAGAGATGTCAAAGCCAGCAATATTCTGCTTGATGCCGATCTCAACCCAAAAATATCAGATTTTGGTCTCGCCAAGCTTTATGATGATAAGAAGACTCATATCAGCACAAGGGTTGCTGGTACAATGTAAGGATGCCTATATCATTACTCCATAAATTGGTGGATTTCATCTGCATTCACTCGCTATCTATTGATCGCTATCTACTTAAATTAAGTGCATGAACATAACATTCTGTTTCTATATCATTTTTAATCTGACTTATTACTAAGGCGACTATTTTTACTCTTTTGAAGTGGTTATCTTGCACCGGAGTATGCCATGAGAGGGCATCTCACAGAAAAAGCCGATGTCTTTGGATTTGGAGTCGTAGCTTTGGAGGTTCTTTCTGGAAGGCCGAATTCAGATCGGAGTCTTGAAGCAGAGAAAGTTTATCTCCTTGAATGGGTAGGTTGACAATTTTAAGTTTCTTGCAAATCATATCAACTGTAGTCATGTTACTTTCAGGGTGATTTGTAGGTCTGATCTTCTACCCTGTAGTTCCTAGAGCACTCCATCAATGATTATAGTCAATCTAAAATATATTTTAATGGCATACCCAATGATTAAGTATAGCTGTGTAAAAGAAAATAATTGTCAGTTTGGTTTGCAGTAATGACTTAGTATTGCTCCATGCAATTCTTTACATCAGTCTGTTCTTAGCTGAAGAAACGTTACAATCTAAATTTTCATTTTCCCATCCATACATTTCAAAGATCAAAATGACATCATGCATGAATCAATATCCTCATATAATCTTATCAATCTTATCCATAGGCTTGGACTTTACGAGAGAACAGGCGCGAGCTGGAAATGGTGGACCCATGGTTATCATCATTCAACCAAGAAGAGGCCATCCGCATTATCAATGTAAACTCTTTTGTGCACTCAAGCATCGCCAATGCTGCGCCCGCCCATGTCAAGGGTTGTGGTCATGCTGGCAGGTGATATTGAGGTTGGGGAAGTCACAACAAGGCCTGGTTATTTGACAGACTGGCAGTTCAACGATGTCAGCAGCAATTTTGCAAGTGGTGTCTCATCAGAACACATGGCTTTACGCTCCGACCCCATATTGGATGAGGTCTTTAGTGGAGGAAGGTAGCAGCCGTTGGCCCACTGGCTGGAATTAAATTCCACTAGGCTACTTTTCATACTACAATTATACATTATAATTATATTTTGTCGGTATAGAAATCTAAAATACCACTGAATCCCTGTACAAGAGGTCTTCTGCTCTTTATTCCCTTATTGCTTTTCCTTTTCTTTTGCATTGTAAGATGTATATTTTGTGAATTATTGTCATCCTTGTATATGATGATCTTGTTTTGCCGATACATACATTGGACTGGCTTTTTGTTTTAAGTGGGTGGACCCTATGTCATGCTCCAAACTCGAGATTACAAGTTAGGATTGCGGCAACTATCGTATACTCATAGAGAACTCTTTCCATAACATGCAAGGTATCTCTTTACGATATCATAAAACAAATAGCGGAATAAATTTAAATAACTAAAAGTTGAGGTTCAATTAACTAACAAATCTAATTGATAAATAAAATTCAAATATCTTATATCTATTAAATTTTAAATAATTGTCCTATAAAATATAGTAATAAATTTAAATCTAAATTACATTGATACTATCAAATCTTGCTTCTAATCTCACTCCCAAAGCAGTATCTACATCTGTAACTAAACATTTGAATCTAAAAATGAAAGAGAGAATAATGAGCTTGATAACCCAGTAAGCAATGAATATCTTGACTAGATAATTCATGTGATGATATAAGTTGCATTAATCAAAATATAGTTTATCATTAATTAGTGCACAAACGTAATCAAATTCATTTTCAAAATATGAATTTAGTATTGTTAATATCTTTCAAATATTCATATACATTGTCATATATATGATTTTGAAATCAATCATATTCAATAATCTGATTCAAA
>QRFJ01000650.1:762302-922619 GCA_006176705.1 Cocos nucifera
AAAAAATTAAAACCTACATCATTTACGTAAATAATTTTTAAATTTATATATAGTACGGTAAGAAACTTTTTGATGGAGGCTAGTAGCTTAAAAGATATCGAGAGGAGGGTGGTTCGACTTGGGTGCTATCGAAAAGGCTAGGGTGGTGGTGGCGTGATCGGTGTGGTCAGGTGGTGGTGGTGTGGCCAGAGCAGTGGTGGCAGTCAATCAAAAATGGGGAGAGAAGAGGGAAAGGGGCATCACACCTAGCTGCCTTCATGGTAGCTTTCTCAGCTAGGAAAGAAGCAAGGGGAGGGAGGAAAACTCATGGATGAGTAGCGAAGATGGAGGAGCTCGGCTAGAGGGGGCGGACTCCGGCAAAGATCACAGTAAGCCTAAACACCGATAGCCAAGAGAAAAATGGAAGAAAGAAGATTGTTGGTACAACGATCCTTGGTAGGAGAGATCGAGAGCTTGGGAGCATTATATAGCAATGAAGGTTAAGGGTTTCCTAGCCTCTGATGAAGCCGAGATGGAGAAGGACTCATCCTCCTCCATCATGCGAGTACAAGGGACTCCACTGTTTTCCTAATTAAAGGAAAAGGGCCTTCGGAACTCTTTTTTTTTTTTTTTTTTGAAAATAGGACCTGTCTCCAGCCCAAACCAAGTAGGGCCTCTCAAGTACATTAATACTAGAATTGACAGAAACATTACCATGACCGTTGAGCAGGGATAAGTTAGTTGAAGCACATTACAAGTTGCAACAATTATACCTTGCATCTTTTGTCAAAAAATTATCATGGCCTTAAACTTGGGGGCGTGGATGAAAAGGATTCAATGTAGCCGACCCCAACAAGTGCGGGGTCAAGCCTTAGTTGGGTTGAGTTGTGTAATGTTTCCTCAAAATATTATTTATTACTATTTTGCAGGGTAAACTTTCTGATGGAAGAACTGTGGCTGGTGAAGCGAATTATCAGTAGCATCTCGCCAAGGAAAGCTCCAATTCATGACAGAAATTGCAACTGTATCTGCAGTGCAGCACCGAAACCTAGTGAAGTTGTGTGGTTGCTGTATCGAGGGAGGCAAGCGGCTTGCCTGGTCTATGAATACTTAGAAAACAAGAGCCTGGATCAGGCACTCTTTGGTACAATTTAGTAGACACACCAAAAATTCATCTATTTTTCCGATATAGAGTTCCTTAAACTTCAAGCAATAAGGTGCATGATCCTTATTTAACAAGGCTCTTCAGACCCACTAAGTCACGCATGTGGTCATTGTTACATTTCAGGTAAGAACAACTTGCACCTTGATTGGCCCACTCGCTTTGAAATATGTTTGGGTACAGCAAGAGGTCTAGCATATCTTCATGAGGAGTCAAGAGTGCGAATTGTACATAGAGATGTCAAAGCCAGCAATATTCTGCTTGATGCCGATCTCAACCCAAAAATATCAGATTTTGGTCTCGCCAAGCTTTATGATGATAAGAAGACTCATATGAGCACAAGGGTTGCTGGTACAATGTAAGGATGCCTATATCATTACTCCATTAAATTGGTGGATTTCATCTGCATTCACTCGCTATCTATTGATCGCTATCTACTTAAATTAAGTGCATGAACATAACATTCTGTTTCTATATCATTTTTAATCTGACTTATTACTAAGGCGACTATTTTTACTCTTTTTTGAAGTGGTTATCTTGCACCGGAGTATGCCATGAGAGGGCATCTCACAGAAAAAGCCGATGTCTTTGGATTTGGAGTCGTAGCTTTGGAGGTTCTTTCTGGAAGGCCGAATTCAGATCGGAGTCTTGAAGCAGAGAAAGTTTATCTCCTTGAATGGGTAGGTTGACAATTTTAAGTTTCTTGCAAATCATATCAACTGTAGTCATGTTACTTTCAGGGTGATTTGTAGGTCTGATCTTCTACCCTGTAGTTCCTAGAGCACTCCATCAATGATTATAGTCAATCTAAAATATATTTTAATGGCATACCCAATGATTAAGTATAGCTGTGTAAAAGAAAATAATTGTCAGTTTGGTTTGCAGTAATGACTTAGTATTGCTCCATGCAATTCTTTACATCAGTCTGTTCTGTAGCTGAAGAAACGTTACAATCTAAATTTTCATTTTCCCATCCATACATTTCAAAGATCAAAATGACATCATGCATGAATCAATATCCTCATATAATCTTATCAATCTTATCCATAGGCTTGGACTTTACGAGAGAACAGGGCGCGAGCTGGAAATGGTGGACCCATGGTTATCATCATTCAACCAAGAAGAGGCCATCCGCATTATCAATGTAAACTCTTTCTGTGCACTCAAGCATCGCCAATGCTGCGCCCGCCCATGTCAAGGGTTGGTGGTCCATGCTGGCAGGTGATATTGAGGTTGGGGAAGTCACAACAAGGCCTGGTTATTTGACAGGACTGGCAGTTCAACGATGTCAGCAGCAATTTTGCAAGTGGTGTCTCATCAGAACACATGGCTTTACGCTCCGACCCCATATTGGATGAGGTCTTTAGTGGAGGAAGGTAGCAGCCGTTGGCCCACTGGCTGGAATTAAATTCCACTAGGCTACTTTTCATACTACAATTATACATTATAATTATATTTTGTCGGTATAGAAATCTAAAATACCACTGAATCCCTGTACAAGAGGTCTTCTGCTCTTTATTCCCTTATTGCTTTTCCTTTTCTTTTGCATTGTAAGATGTATATTTTGTGAATTATTGTCATCCTTGTATATGATGATCTTGTTTTGCCGATACATACATTGGACTGGCTTTTTGTTTTAAGTGGGTGGACCCTATGTCATGCTCCAAACTCGAGATTACAAGTTAGGATTGCGGCAACTATCGTATACTCATAGAGAACTCTTTCCATAACATGCAAGGTATCTCTTTACGATATCATAAAACAAATAGCGGAATAAATTTAAATAACTAAAAGTTGAGGTTCAATTAACTAACAAATCTAATTGATAAATAAAATTCAAATATCTTATATCTATTAAATTTTAAATAATTGTCCTATAAAATATAGTAATAAATTTAAATCTAAATTACATTGATACTATCAAATCTTGCTTCTAATCTCACTCCCAAAGCAGTATCTACATCTGTAACTAAACATTTGAATCTAAAAATGAAAGAGAGAATAATGAGCTTGATAACCCAGTAAGCAATGAATATCTTGACTAGATAATTCATGTGATGATATAAGTTGCATTAATCAAAATATAGTTTATCATTAATTAGTGCACAAACGTAATCAAATTCATTTTCAAAATATGAATTTAGTATTGTTAATATCTTTCAAATATTCATATACATTGTCATATATATGATTTTGAAATCAATCATATTCAATAATCTGATTCAAAATAAATTCTACTCAAGTTTCATCAGCCTTTAAATATGATTACACTTATAGCCTATAGCCGGGTAAGAATACCATGCTTATATCCTGTAGTCGGGCTAGAATACCATACTTATATCCTATGATGAGATCGAAATACCACACTTATATCCTATGGCTGGGTCAGAATGTCATACTTATATACTATGGTAAGGTCAGAATACCACACATAAACTCTATAGCCAGTCCAAAAATAAAATCATGAGCACAATAATATTAAGAGTGCCAATGTATAACTCTTAATTGGTACAATTCAGAATATAGTCAGGTTGAGAGTCCAAATCCAATTCATATCAAAATTCTTTTCAAAGAATAACATATATTTCATAATCAAATCAAAATATGCATATATGGTTTTAGAGCAATAAATAGTTAAAGTAATAGTCTAGAAAATATTACTTCAAAATTCCATATCAAGTTTCATTCAAAATATATTTTCATAATATTCATAAATTACATATAAATCACATATAAATCTATTAACAATTTGCTTGATATTCAGAATATTATTATATAAATAAAAAAAATCTAAAGGTGAATCATTACTTTCCTCATACATACTTCAATCAATCCAAATAATTTTATAAATTTTTTTTCAAAATTATTGACCCTAAGTAATGAAGAATATTGTCCATAGAATAATTATATATTTCAAGAATGAATGTAGGATTTTCTAGATGCTCATAATGAAGAACTTGTCCATAGAATAAATCCTTTCAAAGAAGCTAAATCAAAGTAATTCAAAGATGAAACTTTAAGTATTTAACTTAGTAGAGTCGACCTCAGAAGCATAAAAGTTAATCCCTGAATAGTCACTAGCAAAAAATAGAAGGAATTTGAAGTTCAAGAAGTTCAAGAGTCATACTATTGGTGTAGAAACTGGTCGTCGTCGGAGGTCGCTGGAGTCGAAGCCGTCGAGGTCGCTGTCGGAGACCTGCAAAACAGAGTCCTGTCCGAAGCCGGTGGGGGGTGGCTCCGGTAGGACCCTCCGATGCTCAAGTCAGCTCTGGCCAACAGGAATGGAGTGCTTGGAAATGAGTTCCGGAGCTTAGAGAAGAAGAGGGGAGCTTAGAGATCAGAGTTTAGAGAGTAGAGATTGGCGTATCTGGAGGGTCCTTTATAGGCGGAGCTTAGTTGACGGTGACGACCATACCGCCTGGCAGAGAGCCATTGGGACCGCATGGAGTTCGGTACGGAGAGGAAGGCGTCGTCAGGTGGATGGTGACAGCCATACTGGCGGGTCGTGGGCCGCATGGGACTAGTTACGGAGAGAGTGGCATCACCAGTAGTGGTGGCCATGTTGTCCTTGTCTGTTGCGGACTGACGGCGATAGTTCATCCAGAGGAGTTCGGACTTGTAGGAGAGTTCGGCTGAAAGAAAAGCTCGGAAGGAGCTCGGCTCCCACAGGCGTTTGGCCGGAGGTGCGCGGCTGAGGCTCGGTCGCTTGGGAGTTCGGCCACTTAAAATTGAAGGAGCTCGGCCGGCTGAAGGGACGGCCGCTTGGAATTAAAGGAGCTCGGCCGCTTGGAGGTGTTTGGCAGGAGCTCGGTCGGGCGAAGTTCGATCGATGGACGTCCGCTGAGGAGTTCGGCCGCTTTGGAATTGAAGGAGCTCGGCCGACTGGAGGGGTTCGGTAGGAGCTCGGTCGGGCGAAGTTCGGTCGATGGACGTCCGCTGAGGAGTTCGACCGAAGGAAAAGCTTGGGAACAGCTTGACCGACTGAACGGGTTGGAAGAAGCTCGGCCACTGGGAGTTCGACTGAAGCCCATCTGCCGAAGCTCTTCTGCGGCTACTGGTTGCATTAGGCTGAGCAACGACCTAGACTTCGGCTGAAGCAGGATTTATCCCCAACACTAGTCCCCCCACTCTCGAGTTCGAAAATCGAAGGAAGGGAGTGCAGAAAAGGCGACTGCCGAAGTCTTCCTCTTAGCTCTGTGCTGGTCTAGGTCGAAGCTTGGGGGAGATTTCATCTCCGGCTTGAAGTTGACATCGAAGTTAAAGCCCGGGGAAGATCCCATTTCCAGCCAGGGTTGACACGGTTGCTTTCTCTAGCCAGGGTCGATGTTGAAGCTCTCCGACCGAGATCGTCGCGGGCCTTACCTCCATCCGAGGTTACTCAGACGCTCTGGCCGAGGTTATCGCGGACCTTATCCCTAGTCGGAGTTGATGCGGGCGCTCTGGTTGAGGTTGATGTGGACACTCGGGGGAGATCTCATCTCCTACTATCGAAGTTGGCCCAGTCCCTCGGGAGAGATCTGATCCATAGCCGAAGTTATCCACGATCGCTCGGGAGAGATCTTATCTCTGACCGAGGTTGATGGAGATTCTCTTTCCTATGGACTTCGGAGCTCGGACTTGAACTTTGCTCGCATTAGGATGAGGTTCTCCTTCTGTTCCAAACGGGCCATGGGAGCACATAAGGGCCGTTGTCAGAGCCTCTCCTCCCATCTCATCTTTTGTGAACGAGGCCTTCACTCAGGAGAGATCTTATCTCTTGCCGAAGTTGTCACTCGGGAGAGATCTTATCTCTGGCCGAGATTGCTTTTCGGGAGAGATCTTATCTCTGATCCGAAGTTGCTCTCGGGAGAGATCTTATCTCTGGGCCGGACTGCTCGGGAGAGATCTTATCTCTAGCCGAGATGGTTTTTTGGGAGAGATCTTATCTCTGGCCAGATGTTGCTTTTCGGAGAGAGATCTTATCTCCTTGGCCGAACTGCTCGGAAAGAGATCTTATCTCTAGTCGAGATGGTTTTTCGAGAGAGATCTTATCTCTGCCGACGTTGCTTTTTCGGAAGAGATCTTATCTCTGGCCGAACTGCTCGGGAGAGATCTTATCTCTAGTCGAGGTGGTTTTTCGGGAGAGATCTTATCTCTGGCCGAAGTTGCTTTTCGGAAGAGATCTTATCTCTGGCCGAACTGCTTGAAGCTGGGGAGATCTTATCTCTAGCCAAGGTGGTTTTTGGGAGAGATCTTATCTCTGGCCGACGTTGCTTTTCAAAGAGATCTTATCTCTGGTCGAACTGCTTGGAAGAGATCTTATCTCTGACCGACGTGGCTTTTCGGGAGAGATCTTATCTCTGGCCGAACTGCTCGGGAAAGATCTTATCTCTGGTCGGCGTTACTTTTCGGAAGAGATTTATCTCTGGCCGAACTGCTCGGAAGAGATCTTATCTCTAGCCGAGGTAATTTTTTGGGAGAGATCTTATCTCTGCCGACGTTGCTTTTTGGAAGAGATCTTATCTCTGGCCGAACTGCTTGGGAGAGATCTTATCTCTAGCCGAGGTGGTTTTTTGGGAGAGATCTTATCTCTGGCTGAACGCTCGGGAGAGATCTTATCTCTGACCGACGTTGCTTTTCGAAAGAGATCTTATCTCTGGCAGAACTGCTCGGGAGAGATCTTATCTCTGGTCGGCGTTGCTTTTCGGGAGAGATCTTATCTCTGGCCGAACTGCTCGGGAGAGATCTTATCTCTGCTCCTTCGCTATCATCGCACAACTTTTGCATCTAGAAACAACATTATCGGGAGGGAAGAATTTTACCAAAGGAAAGTTATGGGTAGCATATCTCCATTTCAGGGTCGTCAGGGTGTTGTTCCTCTGAGTTTCCTCAGGTAGCAAGTCCCGTCTAGACGACCTCCTCTATCCCATACTGGCCTCCTTAATTTGGAGCATGCTTTTGCTTTATCGCTGGAAGACGACGAATCGCTGATGTACCAAGCTCCCCCCGGGGTGGCGCTGATGACGCCGTGAGGCGGCCGACCTTATAGTTTGTGGTTACGGCAACGCCCTTAGCCGATCTTCTTCCGTCGAAGAAATTTACCTAGCTGCTTCTTCCTGATGAGCTCCTCAATTTCATCGTCGGGCAGCTGGATGCATTCCTCGATGTCGTGGCTGTGGTCACGACGGTAGATGCAGTACTTGCTTCGATCGCGTCTGTTTGGGGGAGACCGTAATCCTTCTGATTTTGGCAGCTGGCTCTTAACTTCCATGAGAAATTGAGTTCGAGGAGCGTTGAGGGGGCGTAGTCGCAGAACCTGCGGGGGAACTTTATGAGGAGGAGTTCGGCCTCGCCTGCGCCGAACTTCATTCTGCTTTCCCATGAAAGCTTCCATGGGAGAACTTCATGCCTCTTCATCCGAACCTCCTTGGAGTCGTACGGAGTTCGGCCTCGATTGTTCTCGGACGGTCGTGAGCGCGGCCAAACTTCATCTCACCTCCTATGAAATCTTTACAGTGGTTTCCTTGGTGGCGAGCTCGAGGTTGAGTTCGACCTTGCTTGCACCGAACTTCATTCCGCTGACGAGCTTCGAGGTGGAGTTCGGCCTCACTTGCATCGAACTTCATTCCGACCTTCTGCGGTGGCTTCGGGTGGAGCTTGGGCCACCGGGGCTACAATGGGAGCAGATGTACCCGGCGCGTAGGACGTCGATCGTCGAGTCGAAGCTCTCCTGGGGGTATTTTCTCTTCGGTAGAGAAAAGGGAGATCTTCGAAGGGAGAAGAGAAGAGTCGCCGAGCACTCCTTTAAGAACAAGGGAACCCCGGAGGTTCGGCCCCTTCCTCTAGCGCCAATCTATTGGTGCAGAAACTGGTCATCATCGGAGGTCGCTAGAGTCGAAGCCGCTGAGGTTGCCATCGGGGACCTGCAAAATAGAGTTCCGTTCGGAGCCGGTGGGGGGTGGCTCCGACAGGACCCTCCGACGCTCAAGTCAGCTCTGGCCAACAGGAATGGAGTGCTCGGGAATGAGTTTCGGAGCTTAGAGAAGAAGAGGGAAGCTTAGAGATCAGAGTTTAGAGAGTAGAGATTAGCGTATCTGGAGGGTCCTTTATAGGCGGAGCTTAGTTAATGGTGACGACCATACCGCCTGGCAGAGAGCCGTTGGGGCCGCATGAAGTTTGATACGGAGAGGAAGGCGTCGTCAGGTGGATGGTGACAACCATACTGGCAGATCGTGGGCCGCATGGGATTGGTTACGGAGAGAGTGGCATCGCCAGTAGTGGTGGCCATGTCATCCTTATCTGTTGCGGACTAACGGCGATAGTTCGTCTAGAGGAGTTTGGACTTGTAGGAGAGTTCGACTGAGAGAAAAGCTCGGGAGGAGCTCGGCTCCCACAGGCATTTGGCCGGAGGTGCGTGGCTGAGGCTCGGTCGCTTGGGAGTTCGGCCACTTGGAATTGAAGGAAGCTCGGCCGGCTGAAGGGACAACCGCTTGAGGAGTTCGGCCGCTTGGAATTGAAGGAGCTCGGCCGGCTGGAGGGGTTCGGCAGGAGCTCGGTCGGGCGAAGTTCGGCCGATGGACGTCCGCTGAGGAGTTCGGTCCGCTTTGGAATTGAAGGAGCTCGACCGGCTGGAGGGGTTCGGCAGGAGCTCGGTCGGGCGAAGTTCGGTCGATGGATGTCCGCTGAGGAGTTCGGCCGAAGGAAAAGCTTGGGAACAGCTCGACCGACTGAACGGGTTGAAAGAAGCTTGGCCGCTGGGAGTTCAGCTGAAGCCCATCTACCGAAGCTCTTCTGCGGCTACTGGTTGCATTAGGCTGAGCATCGACCTAGACTTCGGCTGGAGCGGGATTTATCCCCAACACATACCATAGAAATGATGAGTCGACTCTGGCACATTGGAGTAGCTGGCACGCGCTCAAGTCAACTTCCATAAAGCAAGAGCCGACTCTCTCAGTAAAGATAGAAAACTATATTTATGGAATCCCTATTCGAGTTGACCTTTGAAGCATTTGAGACAACCCCTAGACAAGTCGAGTTGACTCATAAAGATAGCTAGCCGATAGTCGACTCTCTCAGAAAAGACAGAACGTAAGATTTTTTAGACTCGAGGGTGAGTCAACTCTTGAAGAGGTGAAGTCGACTCATGGGCAGCTCGAGTCGACTTCTGAGGAGCCAGAGTTGACTCTTGATATGGAAAAGCTGTAACGACTAGTTTTTCTATCCTTCTTCAATGGCTAGGTTTTGGTTCTAACGAATAGTTCAAGCCTTCCAATGATCAAAGCTCATTCTTCAGTCACTTTCAAACCTACTAAAAGCTAGAGAATCTTTTGAAAAGTAAGATAAAAAGATTTGAAAGAGAAATATATTATTTATTGGAGTATTCATTGACTATCCTTGAGAAAGAGAAAAGAAGAGGAATTGAGTGCAAAGTTTTTAGTAAGCCTTTTTAAGAGTGATCCATTCCTTCATTTACCACATCCTCTCAAGCATTAAAGAAAAAAAAAAAAGTTTCAAAAAGAGCCACCTTTTAGCATCTTCTATAAGCATTAAAGACTTTTTAGTTTCTATTTCATTTGTTCAAAAATTTTTATCAACTATATTTTGGATTTTCTTTATAAGTTTCTTTAGCGTAAAAGAAATTTGGATTAAGCCTATCTAAGCCCAGAATTAAATTTTATAAGATTTTAGTTGGTGAGCCTGGAAAGCTAACTAGATTGATTGTGAATCCAAAAAATAATCGGTATAAGAATATGGTTGGTGAGCTGAAAAATCAACTAAATTTGATTATAGGTCTAGATAAAACAATCGCACTGTAATCAGAATGATTATAGTAAAATTTTCAAGTGAAGCTTGGGAATAGACATAGGTGTGTGATTCACTACTACAGTAAAGGACTATGATAGCGGTTCACAACTACTGCCATAGCCCAAAAAATTACTGTCATAGCCTACGACAATGGTTACTTAATCACTGTCACTATCGCCATCGCCATAAATCTATGGCAATAGTTTTTACAGTGGTTATCGTAACCGCTGCCATATGTTATGTATAGCAGCGGTTATTCAACCACTGCTATTACTACAAGAAAAATGAATATTAATGACGGTATTAGCGATGATAAAAAATTTCATCACTAAAAATAACTTTTTATCACCGCAACATCAACTAAAAATATGCCATTGATAATAGTATTAGCAACGACAATATTAATATTAGCTATGGACAATGCTGTCTTTAAAAGTCTAAAAGTTTATTTAAAATATTTAAAAATAAAAAAAATATTAGTGATGGTATATTTTGATTATTAGCAATAAGGAATATGCCGTCACTAATAACATGCTATTAGCGACGGCTTTGTTAACTATTAGCGATGGCACAAGCCACCACTAAAATTAATTTAAATTTTAAAATATTTTTATAATATTTAAATATAAAATATGTATTAGTGATGATGATTTTGAATATTAGTGATTAAGAAATCATCGTCGCTAATAATTTTTTAAAAAATAGATTGGGGAGAAAAGAATATTTTAAAATATTATTAATGATGAAATTATAAGGATCATTTTTTGTTGCTAATAATAAATAGGAATTAGCAACAAAATTAGCAATGGGATATTTGCCACTGCTAATAATCCAGGCCATGGTTCAAATCCAATTCAAATCCGATTCGAATCCAACTCAAAATTCTACCAAACTTAATTAAATTAGATTTTGAATCTAAATTCTACTTAGATTATAAAATTTAATTAACTTTAAATTAGATTAAGATTAATTAAATTATATTTGATTTAAATTAATTATAATAAATTGATTTTTAATTTAGGTTCAATTTGAATCTAATTCAAAATTCTATTAATCCTAATTTAATTAGACTATTAATTCAAGTTCTATTTAGATAGTAAAACTTAATTACCTTTAAATTAAGTTAAACCTAATTAAATTTAAGCTAATTTAGATAATTAGAAGAAAATTATTTTTAATTTGGATTCAATTCGAATCCAATTTAAATTCAATTCGAAATCCTATCAATCTTAGTTTAGTTAGACTTTTAATTCAAATCCTACTTGGATAGTAAAATATAATTATATTTAAATTAAGTTAAGTCTAATTAAATTTAATCTAATTTAAATTAATTAGAACTTGATCCATGATTACATTCGAATTCAATTTGAATCTGGTTCGAATTTAATTCAAAATTCTGTCAAACCTAATTCAATTAGGCTTTGAATTCAAATCTTACATGAATTATAAAATTTAATTAACCTCAAATTAAGTCAAATTAAAGCTGATTTAAATCAATTTAAAAAATAATTTTTAATTTGGATTTAATTTGAATTCAATTCAAATTTGATTTGAATCCGTTTAGAAAATCTGTTAATTCTAATTCAATTAGACTTTAAAATCTAAGTCCTACTTGGATAGTAAAATTTAATTACCTTCATATTAAGTCAAGCTTAATTAAATTTAATCTGATTAAAATTAATTAGAAGAAAATAATTTTTAGTTTAGGTTCGATCCGACTCTAATTGGAACAGGATTCGAATTCAATTCAAAATCCTATCTAACCTAATTCAATTAGTCTTTGAATTTAAGTTCTAATTAGATTTTAAATTAAATTATCCTAAAATTAAGTCAAACCTAATTAAATTTAATTTTATTTAAATTAATTAGAAAAAAATAATTTTTAATTTAGGTTTCATTCGAATCAAATTCGAATCTGATTTGAAATCCTGTCAAACCTAATTCAATTAGACTTTGAATCCAAGTCCTATTTAGAATATTAAAATCTAATTAGTCTCAAACTAAGTTAAATCTAATTAAATTAAATTTATTTTAAATCAATTAAGATTTGATCAATAAATTAATTAAGTTTAAAAATTTAATAAAATTTAATATTGATTTTTAGCCACCCAAAAAAATGACCTAGGAGAAAAAAATAAAATATATTTTTTTAAAAAAATATTAGAGATGGCTTTAGTGATTGAGATCTTGCTATCACTAATAATTTAAAAAAAATATTTTAAAATTCAAATTAAATATTTTTAAAAATTTAATATTACACGATGGCATTTTTGTATTAGCGATGAACAAGCCTTTTTGCTAATGCCTTTTTTCCGACCGTATTATCGATAGCTTTTTACCATCGATAATTATTGAAAATTTTTAAAAAAATTTCTTAAAATTTTAATATTATTGGCGATGGCATTTTGTTGTTAGCGATGGTATATGCCATCGCTAATAACTTTGGCACAGAAACTCGGATTTGCCGTCCATATTATTGATGGCAGTCTTGCCATCGGTAATAGTCCACCCATATTCTTTTTCCACCCTACTGATGGAAAAAAATTTTCGAACAAAAAAATTCTTCCATGCCTTCTCCACTCCCCATGCATCCTTCCCGATGTTTCTCGCTCCCCGCACATCCTCCTTCCTGACGACCCGACCTCACCGATGCCTCCTACGCTGCGGCCTCGAGTCTGCTACCCTGGCCACTCTTCGCTAGAGCCATTGGTGCTCCTACACGGTCGCCCCGACCCCACCGCACCAGCCCCACTTCCATTGAGGCTGCCCCGACCCTATAGCCCCGGCCTCGCCTCTCCTGTGACCGCCCCAACCCCACTGGCATCTCCTGCTCCATGGGCCCGAGCCAGCCGCCCCGACTCTACCTCTCTTGTGGCTGTCCCAAACCCGTCGGTGCCTCCTATGCCACGGCCCCAAGCTAGCCACTATGGCCCCACCTCTCCTACGGCCGTCCCTACCTGACCAGTTCCTCCAATGCCACAGCTTGAGCCCACCACCCTGGCCCTTCCTCTCCTACGGCTGACCCTAACCCACCGGTGCCTCCAATGCTGCAGCCCCGAGCCCGCCACCCCTGCCTTATCTCTCCTGTGGCTGCCCTCACACTACTGGTGCCTCCAACGCCACGGCCTTGAGCTCGCTACTCAAGCCCTACCCCTTCTGTGGCTGCCCCCACCTCGCCGATGCCTCTTAATCTGCAGCCCCGGAGCCTGCCACCCCTATCCTATTGGCCTCCCCGTGGCCCCATCTCGGTTAGTCTAACCGCATGGCCTTTGCCTCGTCGACCCCAGCCTGCAAGCTCGATCTTGCAGCCCCTTCCCTCCCACTTGTAGCCCCTTCTCTCTCACTATAAGTCCCTCCCACTATAAGTAGCAGTAGTAGTGATGGCATTAGCATTGGCTGATATTGTCCAGTATTAGTGATAGCATTAGTGACGACTTGAACCAAGGAAAGGTTCGGATAGCATTGCAAATACGGGATCAAGATGTATCCTACACATTTCGATCTTAGCATGCAGAGTGCTCGAACCGAGAAAAGGTTCGGGCTACAAACATGAGGCTGAGATATGCCAAATGCATTTCAGTCTCGACATACAGAGCGCTCGAATCGAGAGAAGGTTCGGACAGCATTGCAAACCATCCCCATTTGCAATGATGTTTTTTACTTCTGTGATTATGCTTTTGAAAATACTGCACTCTTAGTTCAAAGACCGGCTCATTGTCCTTATAAGAAATGTGTCAATAGAGAATGTTTGATAGGGATAGAATAGTTGTCCATTTATATTGGAGTGGATTTATGCCAAACTACAAGTGTTGGTACCTGCTTGCAATTTTATAGTTTTATTATTTGATATGAATCTATTACTACTTTTATTTGAAACTATATGTTAAACAATTTTAGTGCTAATTGTACATACTTACCTCAATTATGCCATGATTGACTATAATTTTAGGATAATTACACCAGTAGCGTACCATGAGATTAGCAGACTCTTTCATCAGAATATCAGTGGGCCTTAGACTACTTTTAGTCTATATCCAGGAAAAGAATTGGAGACTTTATATTTGCAGTTCAAGGAAACTAGCTTTATATATACTTATCTTGAGGAAGAAGTAAAGGAAGCATTTGACTTATATATTAAGACCAACTATTCTAATTGGATATGGATCTTTAGAAAAGGTATTTTTCAAAAATATAGAACTACTGAGGAGTGCTACAATCACCCACCAGACAATATATCTCCATTAGTTTGGAAACAAATGGTGGATAAATGGAGTGAGAAGAATTGGCATATTTTTTATTTGTTATGAATCATTTTAACAAAATATCATTTTTTTTTGAAAAGTGAGTTTCTATAATTAATATTGGTCACGGACAAATAATATATGTGCAGGATCAAAGTGAGAGAAATAAGGGTAACAAGTCAAAGTCTGAATTAGCAACAATTGGAGGCTCAGTTCTAAGAGCAAAGTATAGAGTTGAGAAGGTATCATAATATATATTTTTGAATTCATTTCTTAAGAGTACAGCATTCCCAAAAGCATAATCATAAAAGTAAAGAACATCATTGTAAACGGAGATGGTCAAGATACGCGTTCGTGCATGCGAACTTGGAGCTTGCTAGATGACTAGATTGTGCAAGTACATGAATTTTATTTTTAAGTTATTATTTTATTTTTTAATAAAATTTATACTTCTGGTTTGCAGCTCGAGGAGGTGGCCGGGGGCTCAGAGATAGAGGCTATGATGATTGTTTGTATGAAATGCGCCTAAAAGAAGGTGATGCATTATGTTCTTGTTCTTGTATGGTCAAGCTTGGATGGTTTGTTATATTATAGACAATCGCTTGTAGCCATCTCACTATACTTTAGTGCAGAAGAACTTGCAATATAGGGCAAGCTTAGATAGCCTGTTATATCGTAGACAACCACTTGCAGCCACCTCATGGTTAAAGGTGCAGAGAAACTCGCTATGCCTTATTTTTCAATGGCAGATCTGAGCTTTCTTCACATTTTCATATACTGAGATTATTATGTACTGCTAGATGAGAATCAGATAATGCCTAAATTAGGGGATGAGCAGATCAACACATTATCATGTATTGTTGGATGATAATTATTTTTCTGCTGATACATTGTAGATGATAACTAAAATCTTTGTTACACATAAGTTAAATTTTGACACTCTTGTTATATTTTGATAGATATTTTGTTTGAACCAATTTTTAGGTCATCTGCTTGCTTTAATTTTTATTTTTATTTTTAGATATTATACATCATGTCTTCTAGAAGTCGGAGCTGTTCCAGTCAAGGATAGAGCTCTTAAGGAGAGAGCGATCATACTGCCAGCTCACATGATTCTGTACATCTCATACTGGATGATAATTAAACTCTCTAATACTTTAGATATTATTATTTTATCCTTTGCTAACTAATATAATATTCTTTATATTATTATTTTATCTTTTGCTAACTCTCATACCGGAGCCGGATCATAAGATTCGGTCACAGCTTCGACTCTCCACCATCTCGATACCCTTCAGTATCTTCATGGGCCTCAACATCCTAGACCTAGAGCGATACGTATGTAGAGGAGGTCGTGCAGAGGCTTCTGAGCCAGTGACCTCAGAGCCTCCTGGATGCCATCTACGATACAATCATGGAGCTTCTTCGGGACCCATAGCTATGCGACCAACTGAGCTCATCATTTTAGCCATCACATCAAATAATTATATTATTAAATTATTTTAATTATTTTTAAATTTTATTTTTAGAAGCTTCATATATTTAGGTTTGAGTCTGGGAAGGAGATCTAAGGGCTAAAAATTTAATCTAACAATCCAATCGATGGGCCACGGGTGTCTATAGCTCCGTATCATTAAATTGAATGGTAGAAATAGTCTATTCAAGAATAAAAATAGTGTATCAAAAGATATATCTTCATATTAAAATTTATTAATATTATTTTATTTTTTTGTTATAGGATGCTAGAACATTTGGCTCTCATCTATCAGCTACTAGAGAGGAACAAAAGGAGGAGGTAAGCGATGACAAGGATCGGATCTGATTTTAAAATATATTATATTTTTTGATACTAATTATAAAAAAATTATATAATTTATATTTTTAATAAAATATAATTAATTTTTAATTTTTGATTATCATATTATTTTTGGATTTTAATTATAATAGATATTATGAATCATAATTTATTATGATTAATTAAAATAGATTTTAAAAATTATTATTATTAATTTTTTTAAAAAATATAAATTAATTATTAGCATCGATAAATGCCATCGCTAATAATTATTAGCGATGGCTTTAGAGACGAAACTTCCATCGCTAATAGTTTTTTAAATAATTTTTTATTATATTAAAAAATTATGAAATATTAGCAACATTATTAGAGATGGTATGTTTGATCGCTAATAATTATTAGCGATGGCATTAGCCACCAATATGCCATCGCTAATATTTTTTAAGAAAAAAATTTAAACATTAAAAAACTATTAGAGATGGAATTGTTCCATCGCAAAAATCATCGCTAATAGTCTTATTAGTGATGATGAATTTTGCCATCCCTAATAATGGTAATTAGTGATAAAATTTTTTTAGATTGAATTTTATAATGGTATTACGACGGCATGATTATTAGTGATGACATTTGGACTATTAGCGACGGTGCTTCACTGTCGCTGATAGTCTGAATTCTTATAGTGTATAATTGATCTATAGCAGTGGTTTATCAACCACTGCTATAGGAGCTATGGTAGCGGTTGTCTAACTACTGTCATAGGTTATGTATAGCAACGGTTATATAATCACTGTAATAGATAGTCTATGGCAGCGATTACTGATAATCATCATAATAATCTAGATCTATGATAGCGGTTATAAATAACAGCTACTATAGATTTGACATATAGCAGGGATTAAGTAAATTGTTGCCATAGGTTTCACGCAGTACAATAATTATGTATAACCGCTACCATAGGCTAGATCAATAGCAGCGGTCATGTATAACCGCTATCATAGATCGAGAATATGAAAGCGATTAAATAACCGCTGTCATATATCAAATATATTACAGCGATTATCAGTAATTGCTATCATAGATCGATCTATGACAGTGGTTATTCATGACCTATGGAAGAAGTTATTCATAATCATTGCAATAGGCCAACCTATGGCAGTGGTTTATTTTAACCGCTATTATAGGATAGATATATGATAGTAGTTCATTGTAACCGCTGTCTTAGAGCTTATGGCAGTGATTTTTGAATCGCTGTAATTGTAAGCACCGCCATAGCTCCATTCTATAATAGTGATTACACCAAATCACTATAAATTTTTATCTTTGTGTTATGCTTTGTTTTACTTGCTTTTAGTTCTTACATTGCATCATTCTTTTTAATTTTGCTATTGCACATTTAATGCACATCACTTGCACTAAGGTTAACTTATTTAAGGCACATAATCGTTCAAATTTAAATTTGCTAGAAGTTTTTGAGAAGCCCAATTCACCCCCTTCTTGGGTTGCTATCATTCAGGGCAATAATTAATATCAGAGCAGATGCTCTTGTATTTTTGTTGACCTAGCAGTCTTGAGCTAAAGATTATGGCAACCCCTGTTGGTTTTTTTTTGCCAAAGGATAATCAACTTCCAAACCACCTCTCTTTAATGGCATAAATTATATATTTTATATAAGCTTTAGATTATGATATATGGGGAGTTATAACTAACGGACATCATACGGCCATAATTTTAGTCAATGGAGTGCTCTATCCTAAATTAAAAAAGGATTGGGATGAATTTGATAAAAAGATGGCTTAGCTAAATGCAAAAGTCATAAATATTCTTTATTGTTCTTTAGGTGTTAGTGAATTTAATAGAATATCTACTTCTAATTCCATAAATAAAATTTGGGATAGATTGAAAATTACTGATGAGGGAATAAGCCAAGTTAAAGAGTCTAAAATTAATTTACTTATTCATAAATATAAATTATTTAAAATTAAAATACATGAGTTAATTTTTGATCTATTTTTTAGATTTATTAATATTATAAATATTTTGAATGGTCTTTGCAAAATCTACTCTGACAATGAACTTGTTTGCAAGATTCTTAGGTGCTTCCCAAAGGCTTGAAAAGTCAAAGTGATAGCCATTCATAAAGTGAGAGATCTTAGCAAGCTGTCTACGGAGAAATTGGTAGGTTTACTCATGACACATGAGTTGAACATACGCCAACATGAGGAAGAAGAAGAATCAAAGAAGAGTAGGACCATCACATTCAAATTAATTGCTAAATCTAAAGAAAGTAATGAGTCGGAGGATGAAAATGAAGAATAAGATAGAGATAAGGACATGGGGCAACTCACTAGGAAATTCAGAAAGTTTTTAAGAAGAAATGGTTGAAGAAAAAGGAAGATTGAGAGAATGAAGAAAGAAATGTCATATGCTATAATTGCAATAAGTCGGGATATTACAAGCCCGATTGCCTCCTACTCAAAACAAACCCCAAAAGAACTAAAAAGAATGCTAATATTTGGAAAGATAGCGATGTTTCAAGTTCGGATTGAAAAGAAGAGGAAGAAGGTATTACAAATCTTTGCCTCATGGCTCACAACGATGAGGTAAACATTAAAAACTCCTTCAAATTTACTTTTGAAGAATCCTTTGAAGGCTTTCATTAACTTATTAATGATTACAAAAAGATAAGGCTGAAAAATAAGGAGCTTAAAAAGTTAAATATGATTTTAGCTGAAAAAAGAATAAGCTTTTAATAGAAAAAGAAGAACTTTTGAAAGAAAAGAAGTCTTTGGCTCAAGAAAAGGAAAATCTTTTAAAATCTGACAAATCTTTGGAAGAAGAGAATACAAAATTAAGAAAAGAAATTGATATATTGAAGCCTATAGTTGAAAATTTTATATTTATTTCTCAAAAGCTTCAATTGAACAATCATAAGGCTATTCTCAACAAAGCTAGAATCAGTTTCAATCCTTTGAGAAAATATAAATTTATTAAAAATATATTTACTAGACCTTTTCATGAAGATCATTCTATTGTTTGCTTTAGATGTAATAAAGTAGGCCATAAGATTTCTAAATGCAATATCAATAAAATTGGTCATACTTGTGTTAAACAAATTTGGGTTCTAAAAGGAACCATGTGCACTAACTTCCAAGCATCCAATGTTTTGAAAGGAGCAAATTCTTCAAAAATAGATGCTTAGAACTCAAAATGGATGGGTGATGATGTTTGTAAAAACTAAACCTTTTGACATCATACCATCATTGGCTAATGAATTTATTTTGCTTAATTAGTTGATTAATTTTGATGCTTCATATGCATGCATGATACTAGAATGCTTATTATGAAGATTCTATTCTTTTCCTTGAATATTTTGATATAGTGTTCATAACAAGTTTATGTTTTTAAAGTCTGCATATTCTCTTAATTGTTTACATCTTGCTATTCTGATTGATAATTATATAAGAAAGTTGATCCATAATAAGCTTGGTTGGATAAGAAATTATTTGTATGTAAATCTTATGAATTAAATTTTGACATTCTCATAAAATATCTAATTATTGAAGTTCCTCAAAAATTGCATAATCTAAGAACTTCAAGATAAGATATTTAATCATAAAAGATCATATACAAGATGTTGTTGATTTGTATGATAAAGCATTGCATCTTGATAGTTGTTAGTTTGATCTTTAGGGCTTTGTTAGTCCCATGGTTGAATCTCAACCTTAGAACCCCTTATCTAGTTCTCCCTTGATTCGATCATATTTGAATTGATTGATTCTTGATCCCCCACTTGATTCATTTATTATGATTTAAATATTATTTTTTATTATTGAATTGATTTGCCTTTGATCCCTATCATCTTTGAGCCAATTTTTCTTGGATCAAAACTCTTTGAACTATTTTCTATATTGAAGAATCGACTCTTGTATCTGAGGAGTTGACTCATATTTTTAGGAGAAAAAAAAGTTTTTTGAGGAGCCAACTCTCAGTTTCACTAGAGTCGACTCCTCTTCAAGAGCTGACTCATGTTTAATAGGAGTCGACCCCTGTGTTGGGGGTGGGTTTCTTAAATGGAGACGTTCTGAGGTTCTATCATTCTCTTCTCTTTTCTTTCGAGCTGAAACCCCTTTCAAACCCCTCTCCCTCCAAAATCGGACCTTTCCTCTCCATTTTCACCATTTTCTCATAGTCTTTATTCTCCAATCGTGCCCTAGAAGCAACTCGTGAAAAGAAAGAGGAAGTCTCATGAGGAAATTTCAAGACCTAGGGCTTCTCCAAGTGGTTTTCCAGTGCACAAAAGAAGGACCAAGCTTCAAAATGATCATAAGTTTGGAATAGACCTTCTCAGGCAAACTACCAGAGCATTGATGCACACTGACACCTACAATGATCGATCACTTTAGAGTATGGACTTTCAGAGAGTAGATGGTTGATGGTTATGTATAGGGGTGCAATATAGAGAGAGGCTACTGATGATATTATTGATGATGATGATGATGCTCCTATAGTAGTGCTGATGGTAGCAAATGTCATGACTGAGGAGCCAACAAATCAGCATGAGTAGAAAGAGACCGCTCCTTCTCAGGCCAGCCATCTAGAGAGTAGCTCACAACTATCTGATAGACTAGATGAGGATACATTTATTGAGAGAGTCTCCATCAAGATCATTGCTTCAATTTGTATAGAGATCCAGAGGTATACATCAAAGGCACAATAGATGATGAGAGATCTATTGGAGGTTCTATCATTAATCAGAGAGGAGTCAGCTAGATTAATCCAGGCACTTGCTTCTATAAGAGAGGATATTCATGATCGGGGCCAGTCATCTGGAGACATTAGGCTACCCTCTCCTTCTAGTTAGCTTGGACCCACATCTTAGGATGCTAGGATTTCTTCTTAGAGCATTAGTGATTATAGTAATCCAATTTTGGCATCTATATAGGATATAGTTCTCACACATCTTGTATGCTTTCATCATATTTTATGATTATATTCTGACAATCAATGAAATATAACATTTTATGCAAATCTAGTATGTTTGATATATGTACTTGTGTTTATTTAAAAATATGCTTTATTTGTAAAACAAATGGAGAGAAATGAATGATTGATTAAATTGATTAAATATGCATTATTTAGAAGAAAAGGGGGAGAATTAAGAAAAATATATTTTCTAGCACTTTTTATGAAAAATAGGGGAAACATCATTACTAATCTTAAAAAGAAATTATCAATGAATATTTGTACTTTGCATGCTGAGATTATCATCACTTCTATTATTTTGCTTTATTGGTTTAATTTTGAGAAATGAATTTGAAAATTTTAAAATTGGTAATAAGAAAAAAGTTTTAAAAAGTTTGTAATTTGGTTTGAATTTCAAAACAAGTGGTATCAAGATTTTTTTTTTTAAAAACAGAAATGAACTCAAATTCCTTTTCTAATTGGTAGAATTTTTTAAGAAAATTGCAATATTGGTATTACAATTTTCATAATTAGTATCAGACAACTTATTATTGCCTTATACTCCATGGCTTTATCTCTTGGCTAAAGAGAAGAATGCTTTGTCTCTAATCTATTTTGCATTGCTATATCTTTGGCCTTATACCTTTGAGACAAATTCTAAGATCAACACCTTTAAGCAACAAATTGATTGATACTTCTTAAGAAAAGAAAAGGATAATTTGTTTGAAGAATAGTAGAAAATATCCTTTTGAATAATCTGTTTTGGTATCAATTCAAAATGATTTGTCATTAACTTCTCAAAATAGCTTGATCTGAATCAACTCATTTCAACTATATTATTCAAAAAGGGGTAGAAGTGTTTTTGAAACTATATTGTTCAAACATTGAAATCAAAAAGGGGAAGAAATATTATTTTCTTTTGATCTAAATTTGATTTTAATTTTTTGGATTTGATTTGAGTTTTTAACTTGACTTTGATGATATTTTCTAAATCTTTCTCTTAGACCTATTGATGCTATCAAAAAGGGGGAGAAGTTATATTGAATATATGCTTATATGCTTATTTGTTTAAATTGAATATATTGGAGAAGTTATGCTAGAGATGCTCATTTGCTTGCTTGAGATGATCATATGAAATGAGCTTATTTTGAATATAAGAAGGCATATATTCATGAATATATGCATTAAATTTTTGTATCTAAATTAATGATAAATTGAAACATTCATAAAGTATATTCTTACAAATGCTTAGTTATTCACTTTATAATTCATATTGGTAAATTAATTGAAACACATTATATTCTATTATGTATATACTCAAAGTTTTATCATCATCAAAAAGAAAAAGATTGTTGACCGTAAGATTAATTTCGATGATAATAAAATATTAAATAATTATGATATTAATCATGTATTTCAAGAATGGATATAAGATTTTCTAGATGCTCACAATGAAGAACTTATCCATGGAAGAAGTTCTTTCAAAGAAGCTAAGTCAAAACAATTCAAAGATGAAACTCCAAGTATTTGACTTAGTAGAGTCCACCCTGAACCATAGGAGCTGACCCTTGAACAGCCACTAGCAGAAAATAGAAGAAATTTGAAGTTCAGGAAGCTCAAGAGTCGGCCTTCAGGAATGATGAGTTGACACTAGCACATTGGAGTAGACTGACACATGCTCGAGTCAACTCCTGTGAAGCAAGAGCTAACTCTCTTAGTGAAGACAAAAAACTATATTTTTGGAACCCCTATTCGAGTCGACCCTTGAACCATTCGAGTTGACCCCTGGATAGATCGAGTTAACTCATGAAGATGGCAAGGCGACTCTCTCAAGAAAGATAAAATATAGGATTTTTGAGATCTGAGGGTGAGTAGACTTCTAAAGAGATCGAGTCGACTCGTGAACAGCTCGAGTCAACTCCTAAGGAGCTAGAGTCGACTCCTGATGCAGAAAAGCTATAATGGTCAATTTTTCTATCCTTCTCCAATGGCTAGTTTTTTGCTCTAATAGATAGTTCAAGCCCTGACATGGGGAAGCCATAACGGCCAGTTTTTCTGTCCTTCTCCAATGGCTAGTTTTTGACTCTAACAAATAGTTCAAGCCTTTCAATGATCAAAACTCATTCTCCAGCTACTTTCAAGCCTATTAAAAATTAGAAAATCATTTAAGAAGTAAGATAAGAGAATTTGAAAGAGAAATACATCATTTATTAGAGTGTTCATTGAATATCCTTGAGAAAGAGAAAAGGAGAGAAATTAAGTGCAAAGTTTTCAGTGAGCTTTTACAAGAGTGATCCATTCCTTCATCTACTACATTCTCTCAAGCATCAAAGAAGAGAATTCAAGGTTCAAAAAGAGCCATCTTTCAGCATCTTCTTCAAGCATTAAAGAGTTTTTATTTTCTATTTCATTTGTGCTGAAATTCTTATCAATGTATTTTGGATTTTCTTTACAAGATTCTTTGGGATAAACAAAATTTAGGTTGGGCCCATCAAAGCCCAAAATTGGACATTATAAGATTTTAGTTGGTGAGCTTGAAAAATTAATTGGATTTGATTGCAAGTTTGGATAAAATAATCATATTGTAATTAGGATGATTATAGTAAAATTTTTAAGGAGAGCTTGGGGAGTGGATGTAGGTATGAGATTGTACTAAACCACTATAAATTTCTATCCTTATGTTATGCTTTATTTTACTTACTTTTAATTCTTTCATTGCATCATTCTTTTTAATTCTGTTGCTGCATATTTAATACACATCACTTGCACTAAGGGTAACTTATTTAGAGCACATAATTGTTCAAATTCAAATTTGATAGAAGTTTTTGAGAAGCATAATTCACCCCCCCTCTTAGGTTGCTATCCTTTTAGGTAACAAAAATCTTCAATTAATAGATCATATCACTATATCTTCTTGTCGAGATGACTACACCCCAATACAAAATCAAATCCAATAATTAGAAAAGACAGGGATAATTAAGAAAGATAGGATTGATAGTAGTCATATTCAATGGTCTAAGTTGGTCTGGTCATCATAATTTTATCCAATCAAGATCAAACTAAGTGCAAGCAGTTTAACAAAAATTGAGTGTGATCAAATTAGTAGTATTTGACAAGAGTCAAGATAGTGGTCGGTAATCCATCCAGTAATCAGACGTCAATTTAATTAGATAACTTCATTTAATCAAGATCACTTAAGATATAAGGATTCAATAGAAACCAATAAAAACTAGATCCTGTGCAGGTTGATAAAGGTTTAGGTGGTGCGGACATGCTACCCGATCAATAAGATATTTCAAAGTTTCTCTATCGAGTCAATTTGGATTCAAAAGAATAAGACTTGGTCCCTTCACTAGGTTTATAAATCAAGTTGAGAGAGAATATTGGAGGAGAGAAATTAACAAGATAGAATGAGACCAATTATGAAGTGATACTGTTTGGCATCCCGATCGGTTCAAGCAAGATAATTTCATCAAATCATGATTGAATTAGTGTATATATGGTTCAATAGAAATCATGGATAATTAAATATAGTAAAATCTAATTTTGCTAGGGTTGGCACTTACACACTGCTGGGCCATCATGGGTTAAGACCCCTTTTTCAGGATTGATTAAATTCATTGAGACAAAGTTTTCTCAAAGACCCAGAAAATCCTAGAGAAGAAAAAACAATCAAAAGAGAGAAAGTAAAACTTTGTAGAAAGAAAAAGTAGAGAGAAAAAGTTATAGAGAAAAACTAGAGAGAGAAAATAGAAAGAGAAAGTAGGAGAAGGGAGAGGAGAGAGAAGAGGAAGAACTAGAAGAGAGAGAAACTCCCTCTCTTCTTTTTTTTTTTTTTTTACTTTTGCTTTTCTTTCTTTCTTTTTTCTCTTTCTCCTTATTATTTTCTTCATGGTGTGGAATAGGGGACTCATGTTCTCCCATTCTTTCCCCGGAGTAGAAAATCTCCCATTAGCCATAGTCATGGCCGATGGTGGTTAGGGTGACAGTAGTGCTGCTGGGAGTTTGCCACTAAGTGAAGATGGTTAGAAAAATCAAGGATGACAAGTGGAAAATCAAAGAAAAGCAAGGGTTTCATTTTTCTCAAAAATTTTTGGTGATTGCCAGTCGGAATCAAAGTTTTGAGGATCAAATAAGCTGGGGAAAAAATCCACCTAAGGGTCTTAAGCTCTTATCTGGCTTCTCCAGCGATGATTGGCTTGCGATGGTGGTGGTTTGTGGCCAACGAAGACACCCAAATCACCGGCCAAAAATCTTGAATTGGGGTGTTGATCTCCGGTGGATAGGATGGGAAGAATTCTTCCCTTTAAATAGAGCCAGGGGGAAGGGATTTGACTTTCTCCTGGCATCAATCTTCAACTCCAATCAAGAGTCCAATGGTGATTGGAGTCTTCTTTCTCTTTTTTTTTTTTTCATCACTTTAAGATTCATGTGGGTTGACGAGCTGCATATCATATCCTATTTATTGGATTTCATATGTGAAAAACCTTAAGATGAATTTGTTAACAAGGTAAAATTTTAGGCCTCTCAACTACCTACCATGTTCAGCAAGTGATGCTACGGGGACCAATGCTCATAAGAAAACTTTTTCTGCATTGCGTACATGGCACGTAGCATGAGGTGGGAGTCCAAGGGTACTATATGAATTATTTTTTTGGTAAAAGGGAGGACTAAGCCCAACCAGATGCTTTCATTTGTTGCATGAAATCTAGAAGTTGGAGGGAAGAAAAAGAAAAGCAAATAAAATTTCTAAAAGTATGCATTATAATTTAGGAGCCTTATTACTAAGGCATCTTTGCTAGAGGAGTCAAACTTTTTGTTTTGACTTTTATTTTCATTTGAATAATTTTTTTTTAGATTGTTACTTCTACTATTATTTTCTTATCGCAATTCTCTGTAAATTTTTTTTTTTGTATTTGGTGTTTGCTCTAGATCATAGGTCGGCATGGTCAATCCATTCTAGGTTGTATGCCATTCTATATGGTATTTGAGATATGGATCTTAACATTAGTGGTTCATGTTTTTATGGCTCTACATAGTATCAAAGTGAGGTTGAAGTGTAGTCAAGCAGTTTGTAATTTTGATCTGATGTAATCCAAAGCATAGATTTTGAGTAATGATTTGATTGTTCATAGCTTTGTTCGTAGTTTGACATGATTGAAGAACTTCCAATAATTTGTAGTGCAATGATGTAAGCATGTAGACTATTTTTTGGTGATTCAAAGATAGCAACCCAAGTGCTGGGGTGGGGGGGAGGGCTTGAGTTCTTTAAAAATTAAATGCCAACTATGTGCTCTAATTACTAATAGCAAAAGATTTAGTAATGTACAAGCAGTAAAATAGTTAAAGCGGTGGAAAATAAAAGTAAATAATTATACAATCATAAATATAAGAAGTTTATAGTAGTTCGGTGCCAAATTTATAATACCTATATCCACTTTCCAAGACCTCCCTTTTGAGAGTTTCAACTATAATCTTTTTTATTATAGTTTGATTATTTTGGCCAGGCCCATAATTAAATTCAATTGGTTTTGCATAGGCTTACAAACTAAAACCTTAATACAATTGATTCTATACAAGATCACTAATCAAAATCTTAACCCAAACTAAGTTTTCCTAGACTAAGTCAAATCCACGTGTCCAATTTCGAGCTTGGACAAGCATTTTTTTCAAATTTCTATCTAAAAAACTTGTTACAAAGCAATAAGTACAAGAAACAAGAATTTAAGGCTCAAAACAAAATTCTCGTTGAAGCTCGAGAGAAGTTGCTGATGAAGCTTCTTTAATGCTTTAACTTTCTCCTTAATTGCAGAAAGGATTGAAAGGTTGCTTGAATAATCTCTTAGTTGGTAGCTTAGGCTTATTCAATGCTTGCTTTCCTCTATTTTTGATTGAATTTGAATTCTAAAAGGTTTGACTTAAATGCTCTTTTAAATGTACCTTTTTTAGCCTTTCTTTTCACTTAGATGTATTCCCCATTTGAATTTCTTACTTAAATATGCTCAAAAATTATTGGAATAGATAATTTGACCGTTTGAGAGCTCAAACTAGCCGTTATACCCATTTTTTGTCCATTGAAGAAGTCTAAAAAACTAGCCGTTAGGCTATCAGATATAGAGGGGTCAACTCATCCTCTCCATGGGTTGATTCATAGCTGGCAGAAGTCAATTTATCTCTATCATGGGTCAACTTGTAAAGCATAGTCTCTCTGAATAGCTTTCTATTTCTTCACTATGGCCATTTTGGGGTCGGCTTGGCTAAAGTTGGGGTCGACTTGTATTGAGAATTGTATCCTAAAGCCAATCATTTAGGTTATAGATGATTGAGTTGATTTATAAATATACTAAAATTATTAATAAATAAAATTATTAATTTGATATTTTCATCACTTTGTGCATCTTCTTATAATGAACTCTTTTGTGATGAAGTCCTTAGGACTATTTAGACTCGACAAAAGAGGATTTATCGTTTAGTCCTTAAATTAGTTCGCGATCAAATGATACAATATTATTTAGGATGACAACGTATCAAGTGTAGATCGTTGTATGTCATAAGTGTTGGTTGTCCTCTTAACTAAGAAGTATGGAGATACTGTTATGGCATATAGGTGAAGTATAGGGGTACATTTCACTGAACGTGATCCAACTGCGGAGCTCTCTGCTGTCAAGAGTTGCTCACAAAGGATATGGGTATAAGTGTTCCTTAGACCTGAGACCACTACGGTGACTTGCAAGCAACTCACTGTATTTAGGTACCGGACTACCTGAATTTCTAATTTAGTGATGAAAGGCTACTGGGTGCAGTCAAGTACTTATGAAGTTGGTGTGTGAATCAAGATGGAATTGACCCCTCTAAGTATTGGAGTAAGTGCATCACTGTATTTCAATTTAGCAAACCCTCAATCTGGATGGTCCATTCGATGGACACTGAATTTTGAAATACAATGTGGATGATTTTTAGGGTTGATAGTAAATCCTAGATCATCCTTTTGAGCATCGAGGTCAAGAGGATGAATTATATGGTAACCATATTTATAGGTTTATCATTGTTACATTATGACTTTTCGATCTATCCAAACATCGGATACTATTGCTAGATGGTCGCATCGATTGGTATAAAAAATTGGTTCCGATGCTACTGGCTTAGGATTCGAACTTATGGAGTCACACACATAAGAAGTTTCTACCTGATCTGATGGCTGATCATGAGTCCTGATGATCTAGGATACTGTGGTCAAGAATCCCACTGGACTGGGACTCTATGACCAAAAGTTTTACTAGACTGGGACTCTAAGTTATGCTCATCTGAGACTCTCTGATAAAAAATCTCACTGGTCTGAAACTCTAAGATCATGAGTTTCATTCATTTGGGATACTAGGTTCAAGAGTCCCACTAGATTGAGATTCTTCAGGAGTTTCATGTTGATGGAACTCTGTTGTCCGGACATTGATCCGATTGAGATTCTAATATTTTTAAAGAATTAATTAGTAATTTAATTATTGATTAGCTCAATTTGATTGAGCGATGAGGATTTGATCAAGTTCGATCGAATTAGATTCGATTAGATTTGATCTGATCAAGTCATGAGATGACCTAATCGCTAAGGGAGATTCGATCCTGATTTAATCAGGATCTGTACCTAATTAATTTCTAATTTGATTAGAAATTTATTAAGCTAGGTTAAGCCTAATTTTGTTGGGATTAACTTGATCTAATTGGATCTAAAAAATTAGTTTGGTTGAAATCAATTTGGATAAATTCAAAGTGAGTTTGAATTTCAAATGATGTTTCCCCCTATGCCACCTTATTTTGACCTTTCCCTTTCTCACGCACATTATGGAATGTGCATGACTTTTCTTCATGCCAATATCTAAAGTTGGTGCCCTCTCCTTCAACCTTTGACCTGTTCCATGTGATGGATTAGATTAGGTGCTCTTGAATTTCAAATTCAAAGTGTGTTTGTTAGCTCTCTAACTTCCCATCCTTATCCATTCTCCTCTTCACACCCATTTTTTGGTTTTGTCCCATATTTTGATGTGCTTTTGAGTGTGGATGCATAGTAGGAGAGTCCTTTTGTGCATTACCCACTTTAGATGGGCGTTGGAGATGGATAAGAATCAAAATTGAATTTTGAATTCAAGTTTAAACACCTAATCCCCTCTACGCATTTAATCCACTATGAGCACACATTTAAAAATGTTTTTGGGGTGGGCGTGTATGGTTTTACATGAAGGATGATAAAGGGGAATGGGAAGGTTTCTTAAAGAGAGAAAAAAATTGAGTGGGGTGCAAGTCAGGGCATGGAAAAGTCTAGAGAAAGAGAAAGTCTTTCATGCACCTACATTCCACTCACATGCCACTTTCTTTATTTTTTTCTTTGTTGTTGCTCATCTAAAAAATGTTTTATAGTGGGCATATAGAAGAGGGAGAGTCCCTCTACCCGTGAAAAATTGTTTCATGAGAAAATTCAAAAGGGAGTGGGAGTGAGAGTGATTCCGGGCGTTAGGGTTTTTCTGGGTGAGTGAAACCCTAGAACTGGGTCTCTAGGTTCGGATGGAGAGATCGAGTGTTGTGAGCATCAGATCACCACCAAACTTCATACACCACCACATCATCCTCCAAACTTTGACTTCTAGCTTTTTGGAGCATCCAAGAGATCCAAAAGTAGACCATCGCTTGGATCGATGGAGATCGACCGTCGAAAGTCCTAGCGAGGAGCTAGCACTCCAGTGGAGCTAGTCAGGATCAAGAGCTCTATGTGAACCAACCGTAGAGGTTGGACAAGTGTGCAACTATAGCATGATACTAGAGGCATATTTTGATAGATTCAAATCATGGTGATTAGCTATTTGCGCACAGGTATCGAGTTCTGAACTTGAATCGATCAGCAAATTTGATTTGCTGATCGATCACATTTAAATTTTAAATTACATATTAGCATGTCTAGATCCTGAGTAGAATTTATTTGATATGATCAATGTATGAGTAGATTAATATTTGATTAATTTTAACTTTCGTTGCTATATAATTCAAAAATATTTTGATAATGCATGATTTAACCCTGCTAGATTTACATCATTAGTATCAGAGCAACCAGGTTGCTTGACATGTTCTAATATGTAATTAAAAAATTAAATGCTTACATATATGATATGATTTAATCTAGATAACTTAGTAATCGAGAATGAATGAGCCACCAAGCCATCCGATCATAAGGGACAAGTATGGTTTAAAGGCCATCTCCTTCCATTCAGTGGGGATCCCTTATGGCGGTAGGAGAGCCACTATGAACTCATTCATTAAGATGAATAGTAAAAGAATTTTAATAATTAAAATTATTTTAATTAAAAAATTAAATATGAATATATTTTAGATTAGATCTAAAAGATTGATTCATAGTTTAATTTTTATTATGCTTTATTTTCTGTTTAAAACTAGCAATTGGTTGTTGTTTGAGAAATGAGCCGATCCATTTCTGAAGTAAGTCGACCCATTTGGAAAATAGAAAATGAAAACCTTTCAAAAATTTAAAAGTTATTTTTGAAATGTTGAACCCTGATCCATTGGTCCAAAGACTTAATTAAAAGAATTAAGTATTGTCTTTTAGGTTCTAGAATTATGAATTAAAGATCCTAAGACAAAAGCATAAGACTATGGGTTAAAGGGTTAGATGAATTAGGTCCATTAACTGGGTTAGACCTAAGGTTAGTTAAAGAATGGATTAATCTAGAGTAATTGATCAAATCTAATCAAGTATTGAATTAGATTAGGTCAAGGACACTCTAGAATCAACTTCAATAGTTATTGTTGGATGAGTCCATATCTTTAACGAGATTAAGATGGACTTAATTCATGGCTAAACGGTTTAGCCCAAATTTTTTAGGTTGATCAGATTAAACCTAATTAACCGATTTGTATCTAAGGTAGGTTTGGCAGTCTAGATCAATAATTTTTAATTGGAAGCTACTCGTACTGATTCGATCTTTGGCGAGTTAATGGCATATCCCTTCCACTTATCTTACTTACCTGGCCGACATGATCGATTGGAATTTGATTAGATTACTTGATGATTTGAGCTAACCCATGTCAATTAGGAATCAGTTTGACTGATTTTAATCAGTAAGACTGAATTAGGTGCCCATGGACTTAAATTGATCCTAGTCCTAACCTATTAACTTGGTGAAATCAGTGGGAGGACTTGACTTGGTGAAGTCAGCGAGAGAAATTTGGTCCATTTTCTTTCTATCTTTAAATCACTAGTAATTTAAATCCTCAAAATTATTAGGTCCTTAAAATGACTAAGTGATGAGGATAACTGAGTCAAAGCCTTTCATTAAAATGAATAGTAATGAGTCCAATTTTCTGGATGAACATTGGAGGTGTCTTACACCTGGCATCATATGATGATTAGGTTGCACTCTCTTAATAGTGATTAGATTAGCCAGAACTTTTCTCAGACCTAGTTATCATTGGTTTGATGCATCAAAGTCAATCATATTAATGGTTGGACCTAACCGAATTTTTTCAGTGGAGGCCATAGCCTACTAATTAGGCATCTGGGGCAAAATCTAAATACTAAAAATTATTTAAAAAAATAATTGATTATGAACCTACCTATAGATGCACATGGGTTAGCCAGAGCTTTTCTCTGGCCCGTATGTAGTCTATGTGGATTTCAGTATTCACTAAGGAGTTATTGTAATTTTTTGAATTGGAGGTAGAGGCTATCAATTCGTTAAAACTAGTAGAAGAATCTTTAGACTAAAGTCTAAGTCTTTAAGATTTAAATTAATTCAGATACTAATATGATTTTATTTTTTTTTTCAGATAAATAGAATGGCTAGTGGAAGTCTGCTCCATTCACTGTTGGTCAATGACAAGCGTTTAAGATCTTTGAACGAGGAGTCTAGTGTTGACCCTAATTTGACAGATCCAAAGAGGAATAGTTCTTTTGACTTGAATAAGTTGAACAGAGATAACTAGCAAGATGTTGCTGGGCAAGGGTGTTATATGATAACATCTTGCAATTTCACTGTTTGTGATACATCTAGCTGGGTATTAGATACCGGGAGTCCAGTTCACATATGCAATTCATTGAATGAACTTCAAATTGGTAGAAAGTTTAAGGATGGTGAAAGATTTCTTAATGTTGGGGATAGAAGAAATGTTTCAGTCCTAGCATTAGATATTCTTGAGCTTATTTTTAAAATAAATAATATCATTTTAAGTGACTATCACTATTGTCCATCTTTTATGATGAACATAATATCCATTGGACTTTTGGCCCAGGATGATTATTGTTTATCAATAAAGGGACATTATTGTAATATCATATGAATGATGTCATAATAATGCAAGAACAATTAAGAAATGTTATTTATATAGTATCACAGCCTATTAGTGTAATGTACACGTCGAATAAATATCCAAAACTAGATAATATCATTGATGCCTATCTTTGGCACTATCGGTTCGGTCATATAAACAAGAATAGGGTCAATAGGTTAGTTAAGAAGTATATCCTTGATATCAATGATTGTGAATCATTGAATACTTATGAGTCTTGTCTTCTTGGTAAAATGACCAAATCACCTTTTACTATAAAGGGTGAATGGGCCACTAAGCTTCTGGGTCTAGTACATATTGATGTATGTAGACCTATGAACATATATGCTAGAGGTAGATTTTACTACTTCATTACATTTACTGATGATCTATCTAGGTATGGATACTTCTATCTTATGAAGAGTAAATTCGATTCATTTGAAATGTTCAAACGATATCAAAATGAGGTAGAAAAATAACTTGAAAAGAGTATTAAAACTCTTCGATCTAACCGAGGAGGTGAATATCTTTTCAATAAATTTTTAACATATCTAGGAGAGAATGAAATTCTCTCTCAATGAACCCCTCCTGGAATACCACAGCATAATGGTATATCCGAAAGAAGGAATCGAACCTTGTTGGACATGGTTCGGTCTATGATGGGGTTTGCGAGTCTGTCAATTTTATTTTGGAGATATGCACTCGAGATTACTTATTTTGTTTGGAATAATATTTCGAGCAAGTCTGTCGCAAAGACTCCATATGAGATATGGACTGGGTGTAGGCCGACACTCTCTCACCTTAGGGTTTGGAGATGTCCGACTTATGTGAAACATTTACAGATAGAAAAGCTTGGACCTAGGTCCGATAAATGCTTATTCATAAAGTATCCCAAGAAAATTAGAGATTATTACTTCTACCTTACTGAAGAGCAAAAGATGTTCGTCAGCAATAGGATAGTCTTTTTAGGAAAAAAGTTTCTTATGAAAGGAACAGCTGCCTCTAATGTTGAGCCTGATGAAGTTCAATAGATAGAAGAATCGACATATTCTAGTGAACCTACAGAACTAGATTTGATAAGATCAAATCCAGAGCCTGTTGAAGATGCACCCTTAAGGAGATTCGGTAGAGTACCGCATCAATCAGATAGATACTATGGTTTCTTGATTCGAAATGGTGATCCTATTGAACTCGATGAGAATGATGAGGATCCGATCACCTATATGGATGCCATGTAGAGGTCCGACTCCAATTTGTGACTGGAAGCCATGGAATCCGAAATGGAGTCCATGAATGTCAATAGTGTATGGACACTGGTTGATCCACCTGAAGGGGTAAAATTCATTGGGTGTAAGTGAATTTTCAAAAGAAAATGGAGCGTAGATGAAAAGATGGAGACCTATGAAGCCCATCTAATTATCAAGGGATATCATTAGTGTTATGGTATTGACTATGATGAGACATATTTCCTAGTAGCAATGTTTAAGTTTATTCAGATTATGCTTGCGATAGCAGCATACCTAGACTATGAGATCTGGCAAATGGATGTGAAGACAGCTTTTCTAAATGAAGAGCTAGATGAAGAGGTGTATGAGATACAACCTGAGGGTTTTACATGCACGAACAAGTTCAAGGTGTGTAAGCTTCAAAGATCCATTTATGGATTGAAGCGGGCATCTCGGAGTTGGAACATGCATTTTGATAAGGTGATCAGAACATATGACTTCATTAACTCTCATGTATAAATGGGCTAATGGTTCTGTAGTTGTATTTCTTATTTTGTATGTAAATGATATTCTCTTAATCAAAAATGATATTCCTACATTACAGGGAATAAATGTTTGGCTGTAATCGCAATTCTCTATGAAGAACTTGGGAGAAGCTTCCTACATCCTAAGGATGAGGATCTATAGGGATAGATCTAAAAGATGGCTTAGATTGTTCCAGTCCACATACATTGATACCATGCTGAAGAAGTTTAGCATAGTGAATTCCAAGAAGGGCTATCTTCCGATAGGCCATGAAATTTCTCTCTCAAAGAGGGATTGTCCGACAACTCCTCAAGAGAGAGAGCATATGAGTAGAATACCATATGGTTTGGTAGTGGATTCTATTATGTACACTATGACATGCACAAGACCAGACATGGCATACTCACTAGGGATAGTGAGTAGATACTAATTTGATCTAGGTGAGAATCACAAGAAGGTTGTAAAGATAATCCTGAAGTATTTAAGAAATACCAAGGATCAGTGGCTCATCTATGGAGATACTGATTTAAAACTTATGAAATATACTGATTTCAATTTTCAGTCAGATCATGATGACAGCAAGAGTGTGTCAGATTATGTATTTATCCTGAATGATGGAGTGATCTGCTGAAAAAGTTTCAAGCAGTACACTATGACCGATTCTATGTGCGAAGCGGAGTATGTCATGGCTCCGATGCTGTGAAGAAAGTGTGTGGCTGTGAAAGTTCATCGACGAGCTGAAAGTGGCACCCTCCTTGGATGGCCCGATTCTGCTTTACTATGACAGCACTGGAGCCATAGCTCAAGAAAAGGAGCCAAAGACACATCAGCGTATCAAGCACATTTTGCATTGCTACCACCTTGTATAAGAGATCATAGAATGAGGTGATGTTGAGTTTCAGAAGATCAATGAAAAGGAGAACATGGCTGACCCCTTTACTAAAGCTCTTAGAATCAAAGAGTTCGACAATCATAAATAGAAGATTGATATTCGATACTATTCTAAGTGGCTTTAGTATAAGTGGGAGTTGTTGAAAATTATATCCTAAAGTCAATCATCTAGGTTGTAGATGGTTGAGCTGATTTATAAATGTACTTGAATTATTAATAAATAAAATTATTATTTTAGCATTTTCATCACTCTATGCATTTTCTTGTAATGAACTCTTCTGTGATAAAGTTCTTAGGACTATTTAGACTCGACAAAGAAGGATTTGTCATTTAGTCTTTAAACCAGTTCGCGATCAAATGATATGATATTACCTAGGATGATAATGTATCGAGTGTAGATCGTTGTGTGTCATAAGTGTTGGTTGTCCTCTTAACCAATAAGTATGGAGATACTATTATGGCATATAGATGAAGTGTAGGGATACATTTTACTGAACATGATCCAATTGTGGAGCTCTCTGCTGTCAAAAGTTGCTCATGAAGGATATGGGTATAAGTGTCCCTTAGACCTGAGACCACAATGATGACTTACAAGCAATTTACTGTACTTAGGTACCAAACTATCTAAATTTTTAATTCAATGATGAAAGGATACTGGGTGCAGTCAAGTACCTATGAAGTCGGTGTGTGAGTCAAGATGGGATTGACCTCTCCAAGTGTTGGAGTAAGTGCATCACTATATTTCAATTTAGCAAACCCTCGATCGGGGTGGTCCATTCGATGGATACTAAATTTTAAAATATAATATGGATGATTTTTAGGATTGATAGTAAATCTTAGATCATCCTTTTGAGCATCAAGGTCAAGGGGATGAATTATACGGTAACCATATTCATAGGTTCGTCATTATTGCATTATGACTTTTCAACCTATCCGGACATCGGGTATCATTGCTAGATGGTCACATCGATTGGTACAGAAAATTAGTTTTTGTACTATCGGCTTAGAATTTAAACTTTTGGGGTCACACACATAAGGAGTTTCTACCTAATCTGATGGCTGATCATGAGTCCTGATGACCTAGGACACTATGGTCAAGAGTTCCACTAGACTGAAACTCTATGACCAAGAGTTCCACTGGATTGGGACTCTGAGTTCTGCTTATTTGAGACTCTCTGATCAAGAGTTCCACTAGTCTAGGATTCTAAGATCATGAGTTTCATTCATTTGGGACACTGGGTTCAAGAGTCCCACTGGATTGAAATTCTTCAGGAGTTTCATGTTGATGGGATTCTGTTGCCCAGACACCCATCTGATTGAGACTCTAATATTTTTGAAGGATTAATTAGTAATTGATTATTAATTAGCTTAATTTGATTGAGCGATGAGGATTTGATCAAGTCCGATCGAATTGGATTCGATTGGGTTTGATCCGATCAGGTCATGAGATGACCTAATCGCTAAGGGAGATTCAATCCTGATTTGATCAGGACCTGAACCTAATTAATTTTTAATTTCATTAAAAATTTATTAAGTTGGGTTAAGCTTAATTTGATTGGGATTAACTTGATCTAATTGGGTCTGAAACATTGGTTTGGTTGAAACCAATTTGGACAAATTCAAAATGGGTTTGAATTTCAAATGATGTTTCTCCCTGCGCCACCTTATTTTGACCTTTCCCTTTCTCACGCACATTATGGAATGTACGCAACTTTTCTCCATGCCAATATCAGAAGTTGGTGCCCTCTCCTTCTACCTTTGACCTGGTCCATGTGATGGATTAGCTTAGGTGCTCTTGAATTTCAAATTCAAAGTGTTTTTGTTAGCTCTCTATCTTCCCATCCTTATCCATTCTCCTCTCCACACCCATTTTTTGGTTTTGTCACACATTTTGATGTGCTTTTGAGTGGATGCATAGAAGGAGAGTCCTTCTGCATATTACCCACTTCAGATGGGCGTTGGAGATGGATAAGAATCAAACTTGAATTTCGAATTCAAGTTTAAACACCTAATCCCCTCTACGCATTTAATCCAGTATGAGGGCACATTTAAAAATGTTTTTGAGGTGGGCGTGCATGGCTTTACATGAAGGATGATAGAGGTGCATGGGAAGGTTTCTTAGAGAGAGAAAAAAATTGAGAGGGGTGCAAGTCAGGGCGTGGAAAAGTCTAGAGAAAGAGAAAGTCTTTCATGTGCCTACATTCCACTCACATGCCACTTCCATTAATTTTTTATTTTTTGTTTCTCATCTAAAAATGTTTCAGAGTTGGCATATGGAAGAGGGAGAGTCCCTCTACCCATGAAAAATTGTTTCATGAGAAAATTCAAAAGGGAGTGGGCGTGAGAGTGATTTCGAGCGTCAGGATTTTTCTAGGTGAGTGAAACCCTAGAACTGGGTCTTTGGGTTCGAGTGGAGAGATTGAGTGCTATGAGCATCGGATCACCACCAAATTTTAGACACCTCTCATCATCCTCCAAACTTTGACTTCTAGCTTTTTGGAACATCCAAGAGATTTAGAAGTAGACCATCGATCAGATCGATGAAGATCAGCCGTCGAAGGCTCCAGCGAGGAGCTAGCACTCTAGTGGAGCTGGTCGGAATCAGAAGCTCCATGTGGACTAACCGTAGAGGCTGGACAAGTGTGCGACTACAGCATGACATCAGAGATATATTTTAGTAGATTCAGATCATGGTGATCAGCTATCCGCGTACATATATCGAGTTTTGAACTCAAATCAATCAACAAATTTGATTTACTGATCGATCATATTTAAATTTTAAATTACATATTAGCATGTCTAGATCCTGAGTAGGATTTATTTGATATGATCAATACATGCGTAGATTAATATTTGATTAATTTTAGCTTTCGTTGCTATATAATTCAAAAATATTTTAAAAATGCATGCTTTAACCCTGCTAGATTTCCATCATTTGTCCCATGCTGGGGTCGACTCATGAACTATTGGGGGAAATAATTCAACTAGAGAATAGGCCATTTTTTACTACTCGCTATCTTTAACCTAAGACCATTCTTGGGTCGACTCATCTGGATTTTGGGTTGGCTCTTGTCCTACTGGGATCGACTTATTGAGCTTTAGGGTCACACCTGAATTGATCAAATTTTACTGCTATCTATTAACAAGACTGTTCTAGGGTTGAGTCATGGCTTGTGCCAGTCTTCCATGGCACGCCAAGATAGACCCTTAATACCTTGGGGTCCACTCTTGAACTTTCAAAAGATTGATTGCCTTTTGTTTTAAGCCTATGGACATTCATGGGTTGGCTCCTAATGATCAAGGGTCGATTCTTCTCTTCCAACATTATTAAAATCTTTGGGAACTTGAACTTAATTTGGTTATTTTAGAGAGGATTTTTTCTTCATTTTGTATATGACCTTTGAGCATTGAATAAGAAATCCTACAACAATTATCTCAAACTTACATTAGTATAATATGTACTCAGGCAATTTTGCATCATCAAAATAAATTCTTGGATCAACAATCTCCTCCTTTTTAATGATGATAAAATCTTTTAAGTACCAAACAATATAAAAGCTTGATACAAAGGATTAGAGTCATGCCTTTTTTGTGAGAATATGCAATTAAGACATTTTAACTAGAATTAATTCTAAAAGATAGCATTATCTCTAAAAGATTTATAATATTCTAGACCAACAAAATAATAAATTAAAAGATTTATGTTCATATTTGTGTGACATGATAATTTATTTATGGTATATTTGAGCGATTTGAGTATAAATATTGATTATCTATCATTGTGAGTCTTAAAAATTTTCTAAGGCTAAGAGCTAGCACCTGTATAAGAAGCTATATAAAATATATATTTTTTTAAGATTAAATTGATGATAATTGATTCTTAGATGTTGGTGAGTCGAAGAGTGATTTTTAATGAACTTTTTGACCCTTTAATTCATACGTTCTGAAGGAAGAAAGTTTTAAAAGTTTTGAGTTTCGAAAAATTTGAACTAGAACCCAAATTTTGGAATCTTATTCTTAAGGATTTTGATTTTTTTGATATTTTTATTGAATCCAAATAGAGGATGTTCCTTATTTATATTTATATTTTAAAGTTAATGAATTAACTTAAAGAAATATAAATAAGCTGAGAATTGAGTAAAGCTGTCGAGCGGAGTATCAAAATAAAGTTTCTGAAACTCAAGGGTTCGAGAGATCTCGGCCTGAACTCAAGACGTCTCAAGTTTTAGATAATAGAAATGAGTTTCTATTTTTCTGAAAGCAAGACATCTTGATTCAAAATCAAGATGTCTCGATTGTGGTGAGACGTCTCCACTTGAGAGCGAGATATCTCAGTTTGCAAAAATTTTCGAAAGCAGCTATAAACCGATAGTATTTTAAGTTATGAATTTTGAAATCATTTTATAGGAGATGACCTAGCAGCTGAGTTATATAAAGAAATAATTGAAAAATCATTCGAGCAACACCTGCCAAGTTGAGAATTGGGTAGATTCTTATTGGTTTAACAGCTAGCAAATTTCTTTAGTTTACTCTTTCTTTTAAAATAAAGCCACAAGTTCCTTTGCTGCTATTTCAATTCTTAGATTCTTCGAAAAAGTCAGAGAAGGGAAGAGAGCTGAGAAGGTTCTATTTTCAGTTAGTAACCAAGAGAAGTTAGTTGGTAAAGAGGAAAGTTAGTAAGAAATTGAGTTGAGAAGAGAGGAGTTACTGAAGTTAAGAGAAGAGAAAAGATGTGCAGCATGATTTTTGAACATTAAGGTAAGGTTTCTATAGGGGATAAACCCCGCTCCTACCAAAGTCCAGTCTGACGCTTAGTCTAATACAACTAGTAATCATGGAAGAGCTTCGATCAGAAATTCTTCCTCCAGCGATCAAACCCCAGTCGAACTCTTTCAGCAGTCGAATTTTTTCAGGAGCCGAACTCCTTCCAAACTCTTCCAGCAGTCGAATTTCTCTAAGAGCCAAACTTCTTTTAGACTTCTCCTTTAGTCAAATTTCTTCAGGAGCCAAACTTCTTTCGAGCTTCTCTAGCAGTCGGATTTCTACAAAAGCCGAACTTCTTTCGGACTTCTCCTTCAATCAAATTTTTCTAGAAGTCGAAGTCCTTTCGAACTCCTTCAGTAGTCGGATTTCTCCAGGAGCTCCTTCCAAACTCCTCCAATAGTTGAATTCTCTGAGAGCCGAACTCCTTTCGAACTTTTTCTTCAGTCAGATTTTTCCAAGAGCCGAACTTCTCCAGTAGTCGAATTTCTTCAAGAGCCAAACTCCTTTCGAACTTCTTCAGTAGTCGGATTTCTCTAGGAGCCAAACTTCTTTCGAACTCCTCCAGCAGTTAGATTTCTTCAAGAGCCAAACTCCTTCCGAACTCCTCCAACAGTCGAATTTCTCCAAGAGCCGAACTCCTTTCGAACTTCTCCTTTAACCGGATTTCTCTATGAGTCAAACTCTTCCAGCAGTCAGATTTCTTTAGGAGTTGAACTCCTTACGAACTTCTTCTTTAGTCGAATTTCGAATGCCTACTTCCTCCAGATGGTTACGATTGTCATTTATCAGTCTGCTATAGGCAATCTCACTATCGGATGGTTACGACTTTTGCTATAGGCAACTCCACTATCGGACGGTTACGACTGTCATTATTAGTTTTTTATGAGTGACATCTCTCTCCATAATAAATTTTATGTGATCCAGAATGGCCCACTATCAGATGGTTACAACAAGCTCCATCTATAAAAGGGGACCCTCCAGATACATTTTCTTTAAACTCTTGACTCCTTCTCCAAAACTCTACTAAATTCATACCCGAGCACTCTATTTATATTAGTCAGAAGAGTTGACTTGATCATTGGAGGATCCTATCAGAGCCACCACCATTGACTCTGGACGAAACTTTATTTTGCAGGTCATCGGCGGTGACCTCTTCTTCCTCAACTCCAGCTCAATTTGATGTCAACCAAATTCTGCACCAACAGGATTGGCGCTAGAGAAAGGACCCTCTATTCCTAAGGTTTTCTTGATCTTAAAGAAGTGCTCAGCAGCGATTTCTCTTCTTTCTCTCTAGAGTTCTTCCCAGAAAAAATGCCTCCTAGAAAAGCTTCGACCCGATGATCAATGGCCTCTATAGCCAGATCCCATCCAGATACATCCATTCCTGCTCTAGCTTTGATAACTCAAGCTCCACCTATAGCATGGTGGATGTGAAGCAGTTCAACCTACTAGTCCAATAAGTTTGCGATCTCACGGAGGTGGTGCAGGCCATACATCGATAGGATCCAACGTAAATTCAACTGGAGTAGGCTTTTTTGGAGCCCCATGATCTAGTCGGAGGATGGTCGATTCGGGCTAGCCGATTGATGACCTCCAAAAAGAAAAAATATAGGGTGGAGAGCCATGGCTCGAATCATGATTCGATCCCGGAGGAAGCTTTGTCCCTATCCCACTAGAAAACTCTGAAGATCAACGATCATAAAGATCTCCTCAATCAAAGACTTTAGGAAATGAGCCAATGGATCGAAGAACTCCATCATACTCCCTCCATACATAGTAATAATATTTGCACCGATCCTTTTTTTTCTCAGAAGATTATGTAAGAGTCCATTCCGTCGAACTTCAAGCTTTTCCAATTTGAAAGCTACAACAGAACCTCTGATCTGGTCGATCACCTTGAGGCCTTCCATACCATGATGCCGCTCCATGGCATACCAGATGCCATCTTATGCCAAGCTTTTCCATCTATCTTAAAGAAAATAGTAAGAAACTGATACTCAATGTTAAAGTCAGGTACGATCTTCTTCTTTGATCAGATGAGCCATCAGTTTGTAGTTCACTTCATCAATAGCCATCATCCATGCCGAGGTTTGGATTTCTTGATGCATATCAAGCAAAAGGAGGAAGAATCTATCTGGGCTTATGTCACCTGATTTAATGTTGCTGCATTGGAGGTCCGAAATATGGACCAGTCTGTTATAATGCCCACACTCAAGGGCGGCCTTCAGAAGAATAACTTATCGTTCTTTCTAGAGAAGAAGTACCTCAGGAACTTTACCGATCTGCTAGCTCAAGCTAAAGGATATGTCCGAGTGGAAGAAACCTTCAAATTAAAGAATGAGAAAGCTGTAGGAGAGCGGTAGGAGGGCGAATTTAATAAATTCACAACTGATAGTGGGCCGAATAAAATTCGATCATGCTCATGGACACCCCTCAAGCGCAAGCAAGCCCAAACTCCTCCTTGAGCTCATTGTCAAAAAAGTCCCGATAGAAGGATACGATGAAGTTCTTCCCCCAGAAGGTTTCACAACTACACCCCCTTCAATGTTCCAAAAATGTAAGTATTGATGGAGATCAAGGAGCAATTACTGAGGCCAGAAAGAATGCGCACTCACCCTAGCAAGTGCAATCCTAATAAATACTGTCTCTACCATCGTGATCATGATCACGATACTGAAGAATGCATTCAGCACCAAGATGAGATTGAGGGGCTCATCAGAAGAGGTCAGCTGAGTCGATTTCTCAGAGTTGGTCTGAAGCAAGAGAAGATCGGCTAAGGGTACTACCACAGCCTGAACCACCAATAAGGAAGGAACAATAAGGAGATCGACCGCCTCTCAGCATAATCAACACTATCTCTAGGAGACTTCGATGAGAAGAGGCCAATGGATCTGGAGGATCAGTGAAAAGATGGAGGACTGAAGAACCCATAACCTTCACTAAGGTAGATGAACGGAGAGTACAGTTCTCACATAATGATGTGATTGTAATTTTTTTAAATATAGCAGACTATGATGTACATCGCATCTTAGTTGATGAAAGTTCGACTGATATTTTGTTTTATGATATTTTCTCCAAAACATCAAAATCTAATAGTCAGCTTAGACCAATAAACTCTTTCCTAGTAGGCTTCTCTAGTGCTGCAGTACCAGTTGAAGGTGTAATGACTCTAGCTGTGACTGTCGGACAATATTCAAAACAATCCAAAGCACGGATGGATTTTCTAGTAGTAAACGTTCCCTCCACTTACAATGCAATTTTCGGCCGACCTAGTTTAAATGCACTTTGGATGGTGGTGTCCACTTATTATTTGAAGATGAAGTTTTTGATAAGTTATGGGATCGGAGAGGTCAAGGAAGATCAAGCTCTGGTAAGGCATTGCTACTCAATAGCTCTGCGAAAGGAAGCATAGTCCAACCCTTGTCCTATTGATGGGATAGATGTCCATGATGACTTTGTCGAAGAGTGAGGCAAGCCCATAGAAGATCTTGTGACCATCCCTTTGAATGATGGAAGTGCAGAGCATACGGTGCAAATTGGCTCCAATCTGAAAGATAAAGTTCGAGAGTAACTCATCACCTTCTTACGGAGGAATGCTGACGTCTTCGCCTGGGTTCCGACAAATATGCCTAGGATTGACGCCGAGGTTATGGAACATCGACTGGCCATTGACCCCAAGCATCGATCAGTGAAAGAAAGAGTTTGAAGGCATACACCAAAAAGATAGAAAGTAATAGCAGAAAAAGTCGACAAACTTTTCAACATCGGATTTATCCAAAAAGTCAGCTATCCAACTTGGGTCTCTGATGTGATTCTAGTCAAGAAAGCCAACGGCAAATGAAAGATGTGCATCAACTTTAAGAAACTTAACAAGGCCTGCCCAAACGATGGCTATCCTTTATCCAAAATCAATCAACTGGTGGATGCGACTTCAGGCTACGAGCTCCTCACCTTCATGGACGCCTTCTCTAGCTATAATCAAATTCGGATGGCACCGAAGGATGAAGAGAAGACTACTTTTATTACTAACCATGGTCTTTACTGTTACAAGGTCATGCCCTTCGGGCTTAAAAGTGTAGGTGCAACTTATCAGCGCTTGATCAATAAAATCTTCAAGAAGCAGATTGGCCGCAATATGGAGGTTTACGTCGACGACATGCTGGTCAAAAGCCAAATGATTGTCAATAATATCGTCGATCTTGAAGAGACTTTTGATGCACTCAAAAAATACAAGATGAAGCTGAACCCAACCAAGTGCACCTTTGGGATAGCCTCAGAAAAATTTTTGGGATTCATGATCTCGAGACGAGGGATCGAGGCCAATCTAGAGAAAATTTGAGCTATCTAGGAGATGACCGCTCCGAAGTTCATTAAGAAAGTTCAGTGCCTGACCATGAAGATGATGTCTTTGAATCATTTTATCTCTAGATCGATCGAACACTGTATGTCCTTCTTCCAAATCCTCAAAAAGCCGAAAGATTTTTACTAGACTCAAGAATGCCAAAAGGCATTCGACGAGCTCAAGAACTAGCTCAGCTCACCTCCTACTAGCCAAATTCGAATCCGAAGAGGAGCTATTTCTCTACCTTACGATTTCTCCTATGGCGCTAGCGGCAGTCCTGATCAAAGAAGAGGCAAAAGTACAGCGATCAGTCTACTACATAAGCCGAATCCTAAGAGATGCCGAGACTAGATATACAAAGTTGAAAAAATTGACTTATGCTCTTCTAATTGCAGCAAGAAGACTTTGACCTTACTTCTAGGAACATGCTATAATGCTTCTTACTAATCAACCGATTAGAGCAATCCTTCATCAAATGGATGCTTCCAGAAGAATTGCAAAATGGGCCATTGAATTAACAGAGTTTGACATCAACTATCGACCTCAATCAGCAATCAAGGCTCAAGCACTGACCGACTTTATAGTTGAATGTACCATTTCAGATGAAGTCAAGCTTGAGCAAAATGAGATCAGCATCCCGTGGCTGTAGCCAGACCTCTCCAAAGAAAGTGCCGACCTTTCCAAAGATTTTTGGACCTTTTACGTGGATGGTTCGTCCAACTCCGCTGGAGCAGGTGCGGGGTTAGTTTTAGTCAACCCCAAGGGATTCGTCGTCAAATACGTGCTACACTTTGAATTTTCTATAACTAATAATAGAGCCTAGTATGAAGCGCTGATCACCAAGTTAAAAATAGTAAAAGAATTAAAAGTAGATCAACTTCAAGTCTACAGTGATTTTCAATTAGTGGTCGGCCAAGTTAGTGGCAACTATAAAGTACGGAAGAAAAGTATGATAAAATACCTTAAGAAAGTAAAGGATTTGACTCTAGCCTTTGATAGTTTTGGCATTCGATAAATTTCGAGGGTGAAAAATATGAGAGCCAACCTTCTCTCTAAATTGGCCACTTCAGCTCCAGCCGAACTATCTAAAGATGTATTTTTTGAAACTCTAAAGTGCCCAAGCTTAGAGGAATCATAGCTCATTTTGCAGACAGAGCTTGAGCCGAGCTGGATTGACCCATTAGTTGTTTATCTCAAAGAGAAAGTTCTTCCTCGTGATTCAAAAAAAGCTCAAAAACTTAAAAATCAAGCCTTTCGATATATTTTGTATGAGGGCAAGTTGTATAAAAGGTCTTATTCGCTACCGCTGTTGAGATGTCTTTGACCTTCAGAGATCGACTTTGTATTATAGAAAGTACATGAGAGAATTTGTGTAAGTCATGTAGGAGCCAGATCCCTATCACAAAAATGACTTCGACAAGGATATTATTGATCGATCCTATACCACGATTTCATGGAGTACGTCAAGAAATATGATCGCCGTCAGAAAAATGCAAACATACAAAGACATCCAGCCTCCGAGCTTACTCTACTAAGCGCATCTTGACCATTTACATAATGGAGAATGGATATACTTGGTTCTTTTCTAATGACATTCGGACAACGGAAGTTCTTCCTAGTTGTGATCGACTACTTCACCAAATGGATCGAAGTCGAACCACTAGCAAAAATTATTGAGGCCAAGGTACAGGATTTCGTTTGAAAGTTAATCGTTTGTCGGTTTGGTCTGTCCCGAACTTTCATAACAGATAACGAGCGACAGTTCGCTGGAACGAGGTTTGCTGAGTTCTGTGAAGATCTAAACATCTTCTATCACTTCACATCGGTAGCTCACCCATAAGCAAATGAGAAAGCTGAGGTGACCAACCGGATCCTATTGCAAGGCATCAAGATAAGACTCGACAAAGCAAAGAGGGCCTGGATGGATGAACTCTACCACATTCTCTGGGCATACCGAACTACTCAAAGGCTATCGACTGAAAAAATACCATTCACCTTGGCCTTTGGAACGAAGGCAGTCATCCCAATCGAGCTTAAACTTCCATCAGTATGGGTCGTGGCCTTCAATGAGTAGCATAATTCGCAGGACCTCAGAGTCAACCTCGATTTGCTGAAAGAAAAAAGAAAAGAATCCCAAGTTCGGATGGCAGCCTATAGGTGAAGGATGGTCCAATATTATAACTCCAGAGTCAGAGATAAAATGTTCAAAGTGGGGGACTTAATACTTTGACGAGCCGCTATCTCTCAGCCTCAAAGCCAGAGAAAACTTGCCCAAAATTAGGAAGGACCCTATGAGGTCACGGAAGTCGTCCGACCCGAGATGTACTACTTGAAGGAGCTCAGGAGAGCAGATCTATCTCGACCATGAAATTCAAAAAATCTATGAATTTATTATCGATAATTAGATTCTAATAAAATTCTCCTTTTCCGATACCCTAATCTTTATTGTTTACCAGTAATAAAGAGGGACTACCTCCCAAACTTAATCTTACAACAAACATAGCCCGTTAGGAACAGGAGGAGAACCTCGTCCTAACGTGAGCAAAGTCGAAGGTCTCGTTCATTTTAGATGAGATGTGGGGAGAGGCCCTAACAATGGCCCTTATGTACCTCCACAGCTCCGTTAGGAATAGGAGGAGAACCTCATCCTAACGTGAGAAAAGTCGAAGGCCTCATTTATTTTAGATGAGATGGAGGGAGAGGCCCTGACAATGGCCCTTATGTGCTCCCACAGTCCTTTAAAAATAGGAGAAAAACCTCATCCTATTGTGAGCAAAGTCGAAGGCCTCGTTCATTTTAGATGAGATGGAGGGAGAGACCCTAGCAACAGCCCTTATGTGCCCCCACAATCCGTTAGATATAGGAGGAAAACCTCATCCTAACGTTAGCAAAGTCGAAGGCCTCATTTATTTTAGATGAGATGGAGGGAGAGACCCTGACAATGGCCCTTATGTGTCCCCACAGTCCATTAGGAATAGGAGAAAAATCTCATCCTAACGTGAGCAAAGTCGAAGGCCTCGTTCATTTTAGACGGAATGAGAGAAGAGGCCCCGACAATGATCCTTATATACCCCCACAATCTGTTAGGAACAGGAGAAGAATCTCATCCTAATGTGAGCAAAGTTGAAGGCCTCATTCATTTTAGATGGGATGAGAGGAGAGGCCCCAACAATGGCCCCATTGTGTTCAACAATGATAAGAGATATGTCTCTCTCGAGCTTCAATTTCAACTTCAACCTTGGCTGGAGATAAGACCTTCCCTAAGCTTCAACTTCAACTTCAACTTCAACCTTGGCTAGAGATAAGATCTCCCCCGAGCTTTAACTCCAACATCAACAGGAGATAAGATCTTCTTCAACTTCAACCTCGATAGGAGATAAGATCTTCCTCGAGCTTCAACCTTAATAGATGTAGAGCCAAAAAAAGAACTTCGATAGTTGTCTTTTTTATACTTCCTTCCTTCAAATTTCAAACTTGAGAGTGGAGGACTATTGTTGGGGATAAACTCCACTCCTGTCGAAGTCCAGTCTGACACTTAGCCTAATGCAGCTAGTAATCATGGAAGAGCTTTGATCAAAAATTCTTTCTTCAGCGATCGAACTTCAGCCAAACTCCTCTAGCAGTCGGATTTCTCTAGGAGTCAAACTCCTTCCGAACTCCTCTAGCAGTTGGATTTCTTCTGGAGCCGAACTCCTTCCCAACTCCTCCAGCAGTCAGATTTTTTCAGGAGCCAAACTCCTTTCGAACTTCTTCTTCAATCAGATTTCTTCAAAAGCCAAACTCCTTTCAAACTCCTCTAGCAGTCGGATTTCTTCAGGAGCCAAACTCCTCCAGCAGTCGAATTTCTTCAGGAGTCAAACTTCTTTCGACTTTTCATTCAGTCTGATTTCTCCAAGAGCCGAACTCCTTTCGAACTCCTCTTTTAATCAAATTTTTTCAAAAGCCAAACTCCTTCCGGACTTCTTCTTCAGTCAAATTTCTCTAGGAGTTGAACTCCTTCCGAACTCCTTTAGCAGTCGAATTTCTTCAGAAGTCGAACTCCTTCCGAACTCATCCAGCAGTCGAATTTTTTTTAGGAGCCAAACTTCTTCCAGACTTTTCCTTCAGTCGAATTTCTTCAGGAGCCGAACTTCTTCTGAACTCCTCTAGCAGTCAAATTTCTTCAGGAGCCAAACTCCTTTCGAACTCCTTCAGTAGTCAGATTTCTCTAGGAGTCGAGCTTCTTCCGGACTTCTCCTTCAGTCAGATTTCTTCATGAGCCAAATTCCTTCCGAACTCTCCCAGCAGTCAGATTTCTTCAGGAGTCGAATTTCTTACGAATTTTTTCTTCAGTCGAATTTTGAATGTCTACTTCCTCTGGATGGTTATAATTATCATTTATCAATCTACTATAGGCAACCCCACTATTGAATGATTATGGCTTCTACTACAGGCAATTCTACTATCGGACGATTACGACTGTCATTATCAGTCTGTTACGAGCGACATCTCTCTCCATAATAAATTTTACTTGACCCAGAGTGGCCCATTATCGAACGATTACAACAAGCTCCATCTATAAAAAGAGATCCTCCAGATATATTTTCTCTAGGCTCTTGATTTTTTTTCTAAAACTCTGCTGAATTCATACCTGAGCACTCCATTTCTATTGGCCAGAAGAGCTGACTTGATTATCGGAGGATCCTACCAAAGCCAATACCATCAACTTCGAATGAAACTTTATTTTGCAGATCACCGATGGCGACTTCTTCTTCCTCAACTTCAGCTCAATCCGACATCAATCAAATTCTACACCAATAATTTCTAAAGTTCTAGATTAGATTTTAATTTAGTTCTTAATTATTCTTTTTAGGTTTGGGAGTTTAATAAGTTAAAGCATGTAATTTAGAATTGAATTAAAGTTGAATTATGTGGCCTATGGAGCTACCATGAATTGAAAATATGATCAACTGAATTTGAAACCTATTTTAAGAAGAATAATAGAATTGAATGTCTAAAATTTATCAGTTAAGTTAAAGCTTACTTAAACCTAAGTTAAAGTAAGCAAGATGAAGTAGAAGGAAAGGGCTAAATGGCTAAAATAAGAGTATAAAAGCAAAGTATATGCAGTTCTATTCCTGAATCATATGACATGAGTTTAATTAGTATTTATTGATGTTATAGAAAAAGGAAGGGGTTGGAAAGGTGCTTTGAGTAAGCCTAATTAAGTAGTAACTAGTTAAGGTGAGTGATTTTCATATCTAGTTTTGGTATTTTACTTATGGTATTTTGTTATGAAAATAACTTACTGTAGAAAATAATTAATTTTGGTATCATTCAGCTTTTATATGTATTTGTGCAAATGTGAAAGTAGGGATTGGAATTGTTGGCTTTACTATTCAGCTTTGGAAGTTTTATCAAGCTTGGTGTTTTTGAAAAAGATTCTTCATAGAAATGATTAACCTATGGGGCACATCCTTGCATTGCATGAGCATTTGCATTGGTGTGAGCTGGCACATCCATAGTCTACATTTATGAATGCCTAGTGGGGCTTGGCAGCATATCAGAATGCCCAATGGGGCTCATTTACATCATTTTGTTAGATATATGTACCCTAGAAGCCAGAATTGGCTGACACTTGTAATACACTTATAGGGGTAAAATCATAATTATGATTATAATCAATAAAATGGGTTATTTTCTATCACATATGTGTATTTAGTGTCTGTGATACATCCTTTGAGTTAATGGGAATGATAATTCATATTTTCAAGAGTTGAAAATTTAAGATATGAATAATCATTATTAACTCATAAAATACTCTCGACCATAGGATCATCACGAGGATGGTGATTGATCCGAAAGGTTGGTATACAATCGCTTCTCTTTAGTAGATGAGTCTTAAGTCTATCTGTGGAGACACCGGAGCGAGAGTATGGGTACTCGTTAAAGAATGAGGGCACTGAGCGTGACCACCTTGAGTAGTCATTAAAAAAGTCTACCTTCTTGTCAATGACTGACTCGATGCTGCAGTGGTGTGTCTGGTTCTTTGACCTGAGATGCATCGACAGTTCACCTTGAGGGTGTTATAGTTTGACTACACCATTACTCGATCTCCTAGCCATTTGAAATCCTGAGGTGTATGTTGGCTATAGCATGTTCATTGTAGGAACTGGATTGCATCAAGATGGAATCTATCTACCTCGGTGGTAGAGGAGTAGCCCTATGATGATCATGAGAATCAAGTCCAGAAGCCCATGGCCATGGCAGAGTGAAATAATAGAAAGAGTTTCTATTTAGATTTTCACATCGGACTTGAATCGAATGATTACATCATATGACAGAAACTAGGGTTTGACGAGTTCACCTTAACCCTAATCTGATCGGGCTCAAGATAGAAGAACTTAATCACACAGGTAGCTGCACCAAGAGGTTCGCATTCAGCTCTGATGGGTTGCCACCATATACTGCTAGGTGTCACTGGTGGATTTTGGGAGCAATTAGAATGATTTAGATGATCGATCATTCTAACTATTTGAATCAGAAGAGTTCTGATCCATCGAAAGGAGTTTCGATGATGTCGATGATAGAGATCATGACATATCCCATTACCATACAGAACTGAACCTAACTGGATCACACAAATAAGGGTTTGAATTTGGTGATCATCAATTGAACTGATCCAGTTCAATTGATCTGAATGAGATTCAATTAGGTTCAAGAAAATCGTGCTAGCACTCGATTGAACCTAACGTTCTTCTTTTGCTATCATAAATAAGTTGTCCTGTCTGAGCCAAAGGAGTTTGTGCTCAATCAGAGGCCTTCATATGGTCTGACTGGAGGTTGTCCAAGTCAGAAAAGGTTGTCTTATTTTGTAAGACATTACCTATCCATTTTTGGTCACCTGCCATTTCTTGTTCTTTGACTTTGGTCAAAAGTCTACCTTTGACTGGTCAAATGTTGACCATTGACACTTTGACTTTTGACCACATGTCATGCACCTATTGGAGAGCTGGTGGGGGCCTTGTCCTCCTGCTAGAATCTGACAAGGAAGAGGGCGCATGCCACCCTTGGTGTGTGCCCAAGTTGGAGGCGCCTAGGAGTCCTTGTTGGATAGGGACTCCATCTCCTTTTTGGATTTCAATTAGAGTTCTCCTAAGAACCAACTTTGACTGGTCTTAGGCACCCTCTAAGGAGAAATCCAGGGGACTCTATTCCCACCAATCAGATTTAGATCTGATTTTACAAAGAGTTGTGATTGGTTGGGAAGAAGAGGAGTTGGATCATGCTTAGTCTATAAATAAGACCCTGCACCCAACTCAAAGAACATTGATGATTGAATCACAATTTCCTATGCCCCAAGGCTACCTCTCTCCTCTTCCTTCATGCCAAACCCATCTTCTCCCTCTCCTCTCCATGTCCAAAAGGAGTTTTGGATTTTGGTTGGTGCGATCCAGACAAGAGAAAGGCGACTAAAAGTTAGAAGGCTGCACTGCTGCAAAGGACGACTGCTGATCTTCGAAAAGAGTTTTGAAGATCCTTCAGATCAGATCCAGATCTAATTTTTGAAAATATGATAGAGAAGAAGAGGATCTCCAGATTCAACCTGAGTGGATATCGGTAGAGGCCAGACACTTACGTGGCTAGATTCAGAATCTTTCGCTGCTCACAGGATCATCATCGGATAATAGGATTATCCACTTTAAGGTAAATTAAATTTAATTTAATTTATCTAATTTTATTTTAATTATTAAAATAATAAGAATTAGATCTAAAATATTCTAGATCTGATTAGGATCAAAGAGAAAAATCTTTGAAATATATCTCTTGATCCGATCAGATTTAAACGAAACTGGTCCGAAAAATCAAGATTTTTCCTTCACATTTGGTATCATAATATATTACTTATTAATTGTTTTGGATGGGGTGCTCTGAGATTCAGTCGATAGTAGCTGAGAAGGAAGCATGTATGGGCAAGGCATGGTTTGGTATTTTGCTTTAACCTACTGGGGTATGTTACAGTTTTATAAAGCAATAAAAGTAGTTCTAACATTTCAGTGATTTAGTATTATATTTTAACCCGATGGGGTATATATTTTGGCTTGTGAAGCATAACAAGTAGTTGTTATATTAGTTGTTAATGTTATGTTGAATTATAAGTTAAGCATTTCTATTTTCCATTGTTAGATTGATTATTCACTCATTGAGACTTTCTAAGTCTCACCCCTCACCTTTTTACTTACAATTTCTAAAGTTGCATAGCCCAGAGATATGGATATATGTGTATATTTAATTCAGGATGAAATTTTATATTCATTAGCAATACTTTGATTTTATTTATCACTTTTTAGACTCTTATTTTGTAATATTTGAGAAGTTAGTCTGTATTTATTTTGAAAAAAATTGCCCATAGAAAGTTTTATGGGAGGAAGCTCTGATGGAATAAGAAAGTTTTGTGGGAGAAAACTTTGGCAGAACAAGAAAGTTGTGTGGGAGAAAATTTTGATAGATCTGTAGCGAGCGACAGTTGGCATTAGCCTTGGTGCACCAAGTTCTGGATAACCTAGCTGGCAGGGGTGGTGCCAGCTCGGTGTGTTTGGCCGACATGGTCGATTCTATTTATCTAGCTGACAAGGATGGTGCAAGTCTGACATGTTTGGCCGACATGGCCGATTCTGTTTACCTAGCTGGCAGGGATGGTGCCAGTCCTGCGTGTTTGGCTAATATGGCCGATTTTATTTTCCTAGCCGGCAAGAGTGATGTCAGTCCGGCATGTTTGGCCGACATAATCGATTCTATTTCCTAGCTAACAGGGGTGGTATTAGCCCGACGTGTTGGTACACATGCGGTTTTGATGAAATTTTGGATAAAATGAATAACTATTTAGTTTTGGATTGGAGACCTTCCTTCATCTGTTGGATACATGATTGCTTTAAAATTTAGCACATTATACCTAATCTGTTCGTTAATCATTGTTTAGAGGTTGATTTGAATTATAGTTGTTAAAGGGATATATTTTTTTATTTACTCTATTTTATTATTGCATTTATGTCGTTACCCTATTTGACTGAATATGTTGTTATATTTGTGTTTTGAGAAAGTGGTAAGAGTGCTTTTGATTTAAAGCACCCATGCATGAACTTGCCCATTTTTGTTATAGATATGTTATCACTCACTGGGACTTAGGTCTCATTATCCTTACTTCTTTTGTTTGCTGCTTTGGAGTTGGTGTAACAATTGTTTAGAAGTTCATAGTAGCTATTGTTTCAGTACCTCTAGTGGAGGAAGTATTTTGGTGATATTAGCTTTTAAAAAGATGTAATTTTGATATGATTTGATTTTGTATAAATTTTAGATGTGCTCCATTATCTACAGGCAGGATCTAGCTTTTTCTGTGCTTATATTGTCGGAACAACTATATGTATTTGTATGAATAAGTATGTTGGATTAAGCAGGTAATTGTACCTTTTGAAATGTTCAATATTCAGAAAAAAATTTGTCAAATTTTTAGGAGAACTTGTATGTTTGATTTATCCCACTTAACATCTTTGATAGGCTTGCTAGGTTGGCTAGTCGACCTATGTGCCGGTCATGACCCCAGGCTTGGGTCGTCACAAAGTTGGTATCAGGGCTTTAGGTTTCCCTGTGGTTAATGGAGCAAGTGTCCTTTAGTAAGATCACGATTATGTTAATGAAGCCAACCATTTTTACAATCGTGGCATTACCAGAGGCCTGTTAGGATACTATTCTTGTTCACCTATTATTATTTAATCTTTTGTACTCCTTTGTTGTCATAAATTTTGTTTATATTTGGATCTTATATGTTTGTTTTGCTAAATAGAGGAACTACCTAGGACCCGTTCTCATGCTCGTAGAGCCGAAGGTCTTAAAGCTCCTGACGTAGCACCAGATAGGCCACCCTCTCCTAAAGTGAGAGGAAAGGGCCGAGATAGAAGCTAAGGTTAGTGGTTTAATTGATGATATGAGCAAAGGTTTGTGGTCAGCAGAGATAAGAAATGGTTTATGGTAAAGGGAGATCAGTGAAGGCTTATGATTAGTAGGTATGAACCTAGATCAGAGCAGAAATGTTTATGCTCTTTAAGAATTATAAGTTAATAGATCTGCAAGCCAAGGTGCATGATTATAAAGATGGTGGGGCAAGTAATATTGAAAAGTAGTAATGTAACTATGAGGATTGTTGTAAAAAAAAAAAAAAAGATATATCCTGAATAAGAGTTGGGTGGCTATCAGAAATTAAGATGCAATCTTTGGTGATACTACGAACTGTTAGTAATTCTATGTCTTGAGTAATTAAGTATTTGGCTAATGAGTATAAATTGAGCAAGTATATTTTCAGTGTTAATAACTTTTGAAATAAGAAAAGTATTGCATTCTTTGTGAAGTATGTGTTGGCATGATTAAATAAACAATAAAGAATAGAGAATTAGATGACAAATGTTAGAGATTGTGGTGCAGTGAAAGTTTTAGAATTTGTAAGTCATAATCTAGGGTTTTTAAGTTAAACGAAGGTAAGATGAACTCATATATTTAAGACATAGAGTTGGTATGTTTAGGTGTGAATATTTAAAAGTAAGAATGATGTTTAGAAATACTTAGAAATTAGCAAAATAAGTGGATCAGAGTAGCACAGTGGAAGCATGATAAAATTATAATCTGCAAAGAGAAATTTTTGGTATAATTAAAAAAATAAAAAAAATGAGAAGTAAGTCTAGAATGGAGTAGTAGCTTGTATAATTATTATTTAATAAATTTCTATGTTGTTAAGAATGTTTCTGAGCATGTGTGTAGTATCCCAGCATCTATACCTTTATTTCAAGTGAAAATACCTACTATTGGGTTGCAGAAATTGGTGAAAATAATTACTCAGGCAGTAACTACTGCAGTAGCCTCTGTTTGTAATTTTTAATTTCAAGATACAGATGTTGGAAGAAGTTATAAGAGAGCTGAAATTCTGGAGCAATGGAATCCCAGAGTAATCTTAATAAGAGTATTAGTCCAGTTGCTACATCATTAAATCGGATTTCTTAGTATATTAATTATGGAAAGTTTCACTCGGGAGAATGTAAAAAGGGATTTAGAGGATGTTTTCAGTGTAGACAGATGGGTCATCAGAAGAGGAATTATCCAAATAAAGCTCTAGTTAAAAGATTTCCATCAAAGTCTAATGTGTTTACTAATATGCAAGCAAGTAAGATGAGAACTAGTACCAGTGATCAAGAGAGGCTAAAGAGAAAAGACTAGCAGGTGATGTAAGTTATCTTAAGATGAAGGAAATAGGTATGAGTTAAATATTTTAGTTTGAATTTATTTAAGTATAAGCTTAAATTGGAGGGCAAGAATTTAATATTAAGATGCAATTTCTCATGTTGTTATGAATTGTTAGTAGCTCATATCTTGATGAGTTGAATATTTGGTTAATTAGTATAAGCTGAACAAGTATGTTTTTAGTAGTGATACCTTTTGAAATAAGTGAAGTGTGTGCATTTTGATATTTCTTATTTGAGTTAAGCATTGCATGTATGTGAGAAATATGGGTTGGATTGATTTGATGGATATTGATGAATAGAAAATTAGATGACAATTGTTAAAGAGTATGATGTATTGAGAATTTTAGAATTTGTAAGTTCATAATTTAAAGTTTTAAGTTAAGAAAAATAAATTAGATGAATTCAGATATTAAGATATTATGGGACTTGTGTAATGTAAGTATTGGTTAATGAATTATATATGTTGTTATGAAGGATTGGAATTATTTCTAAGAAGGATTGGAATCGTAAGTATTTAATCTTTTGTTTTAACATCAGTGATGCAAATAATAGAATAGAAAGTTCTCTAGAGAATAATATAAGTGATAGCAAAATTTTAAGAAGTTGAATAGCTCATGAAGTATCTAAGTAAAAATGTGTATATGGGATTTGCAAGAATCAAATAATTATTCTTTGAAAGAAGGTTATAGTATTATGGTAAGAAGAAAACTAAAGATTATGCATGGAAGACTTGTAAGTATGATAAGTTAAAATTAGGGATGCTTTAGAATTTAGGAGAATGAATGTTAAGAAAATTGAGATGATTGGGAAGTTGAAAAGAACCTAAAATAGTAAGTGCAAATTTCGAGGATAAAATTTATTTTAAGAAAGAAGGAATGTAATATCCCAGACTAGAAAAATAATAAATTAAAAGATTTGTGCTCGTGTTTATGCGGCATGATAATTTATTTATGGTATATTTGAGCGATTTGAGTGTAAATATTGATTATCTATCATTGTGAGTCTTGAAAAGTTTCTAAGTCTGAGAGCTAGCATCTGTATGGGAAGCTATATAAAATATAAATTTTTTTGAGATTAAAATTGACAATAATTGATCCTTAGATATTGGTAAGTCGAAAAGTGATTTTTAATGAAATTTTAGACCCTTTAATCCATACATTCTGAAGCAAGAAATTTTTAAAAGTTTTGAGTGTCGAAGAATTTGAACTAGAACTTAAATTTTGGAATCTTATTCTTGAAAATTTTGATTTTTTTGATATTTTTATTGAATTTAAATACGGGGTGTTCCTTATTTACATTTATGTTTTAAAGTTAATGGAGGGTAAAATAAATGAGAATATTAACTTAAACTCAGGGGTTTGAGAGGTCTCGACTTTAACTCGAGATGTTTCGAGTTTCAGGTGACAGAAATGAGTTTCTATTTTTCTGAGAGCGAGACATCTCAATTCAGAATTGAGAGGTCTTGGTTGTGGTGAGATGTCTCCACTTGAGAGCGAGACATCTCGGTTTGCTAAAATTTTTGAAAGCAGTTATAAACCGAAAGTATTTTAAGTTATGAATTTTAAAATCATTTTATAGGGGATAACCTAGCAATTGAGTTATATAAAGAAATAGTTTGAAAATCATCTGAGCAACATTTGCCAAGTTGAGAATTGGGTGGATTCTTATTGGTTTGACATTTAGCAAATTTCTTTAGTTTACTCTTTCTTTTAAAACAAAGCCATCAGTTTCTTTGCTGCTGTTTCAATTCTTAGATTCTTCAAAGAAGTCAGAGAAGGGAAGAGAGCTAAGAAGGTTCTGTTTTCAGTTAGTAACCAAGAGAAGTTAGTTGGTAAAGAGGAAAGTTAGTAAGAAATTGAGTTGAGAAGAGAGGAGTTATTGAAGTTAAGGGAAGAGAAAAGCTGTGCAACAAGATTTTTGAACATTAAGGTAAGGTTTCTAAAGTTCTAGATTAGATTTTAATTTAGTTCTCAATTATTATTTTCAGGTTTGGGAGTTTAATAAGTTAAAGCATGTAATTTAGAATTAAATTATGTGGCCTATGGAGTTGAAATTATTTAGATGGTTTAACCATGAATTGAAAACATGATCAGCTGAATTTGAAACCTACTTTTAGAAGGAAAATAGAGCTGAATGTCTGAAATTTATCGGTTAAGTTAAAGCTTACTTAAACCTAAGTTAAAGTAAGCAAGATGAAGTAGAAGGAAAGGGTTGAATGGCTAAAATAAGAGTATAAAAGCAAAGTATATGTAGTTCTATTCCTGAATCATATGATATGAGTTTAATTAGTATTTATTGATGTTATAGAAAAAGGAAGGGGTTGGAAAGGTGCCCAATTAAGTAGTAACCAGTTGAGGTGAGTGGTTTTCATATCTAGTTTTAGTATTTTACTTATGGTATTTTGTTATTAAGATAACTTACTTTGGAAAATAATTAACTTTGGTATCATTCAACTTTTATATATATTTGTGCGAACATGAAAGTAGGGATTGGAATTGTTGGCTTTACTATTCAGCTTTGGAAGTTTTATCTGGCTCGATGTTTTTGAAAAAGATTCTCCATAGAAATGATTAACTTATGGGGTGTATCCTTGCATTGCATGAGCATTTGCATTGATGTGAGCTGGCACCTCCACAGTCTGTATTTATGAATGTCCAGTGGGGCTTGGTAGTATATCAGAATGCTCAGTGGGGCTCATTTACATCATTTGGCATCATAACATACTACTTATCGACTGTTTTGGATGGGGTGCTCTGGGATTCAGTCAAAATAGTAGCTGAGAAGGAAGCATGCATGGGCATGGCATAGTTTGGTATTTTGCTTTAACCTGATGGGGTATGTTATAGTTTTGTGAAGCAATAAAAGTAGTTCTAATATTTCAATGATTTAGTATTATGTTTTAACCCGGTCGGGTATATATTTTGGCTTATAAAGCATAACAAGCAGTTGTTATATTTCAGTTGTTAATGTTATGTTGAATTATAAGTTAAACATTTCTGTTTGCCATTTTTAGATTGATTATTCACTTATTGAGACTTTTCAAGTCTCACCCCTCACTCTTTCTACTTGCAATTTTGGAAGTTGCATAGCCCAGGGATATGGATATATTTGTATATTTAATTCAGAATAAAATTTTATATTCATTAGCAATACTTTGATTTTATTTGTCACTTTTCAAAATCTTATTTTGCAATATTTGAGAAGTTAGTCTATATTTATTTTGAAAAGGATTGCCCATAGAAAGTTTTGTGAGAGGAAACTTTGATGGAATAAGAAAATTTTGTAGGAGAAAACTTTGGTAGAACAAGAAAGTTGTGGGGGAGAAAACTTTGATACATCTGTAGCTAGTGGTAGTTGGCGTTAGTCTTGATGCACCAAGTTCTAGATAACCTAACTGGCAGGAGTGGTGCCAACCCGGCATGTTTGGCCGACACGGCCAGTTTTGTTTACCTAGCTGGCAGGGGTGATGCCAGCCCAGAGTATTTTGCTAACACGATCGATTTTATTTTCCTAGCTGGCAAGGATGGTGTCATCCTGGCATGTTTGGCCGACATAGTTGGTTCTATTTCCTAGCTAACAAGGATGGTGTTAGCTCGACGTGTTGGTACACACGTGCGGTTCTGACGAAGTTTTGGGTAAAATGAATAACTATTTGGTTTTGGATTGGAGACCTCCCTTCATTTGTTGGATATATGATTGCTTTAAAATTTAGCACATTATACCTGATCTATTCGTTAATCATTGTTTAGAGGTTGATTCGAATTATAGTTGTTAAAGGGGCACAAATTTTTATTTATTCTATTTTGTTGTTGCATTTATGTCGTTACCCTATTTGACTGAATATGTTGTTATATTTGTGTTTTGAAAAAGTGGTAAGAGTGCTTTTGATTTAAAGCACCCATGCGTGAACTTGCCCATTTCGTTATAGATATGTTACCACTCACTAGGACTTAGGTCTCATTACTCTTACTTCTTTTATTTGCAGCATTGGAGTTGGTGTGACATAGTTTAGAAGTTCGTAGTAGCTATTGTTTTAGTACCTCTAGTGGAGGAAGTATTTTGGTGATATTAGCTTATAAAAAGATGTAATTTTGATATGATTTGATTTTGTATAAATTCTAGATATGCTCCATTATCTATAGGCAGGATCTAGTTTCTCCTGTGCTTATATTGTTGGAATGACTATATGTATTGGTATGAATAAGTATGTTGGATTAAGCAGGTAATTATACCTTTAGAAATGTTCAGTATTTAGAAAAAGTTTTGTCAAATTTTCGAAAGAACTTGTATGTTTGATTTGTCCCACTTGATATCTTCAATGGGCTTGCTTGGTTGGCTAGTCCGACCTATGCGCTGGTCATGACCCCGGGCTTGGGTCATGACAAGTTTCAAGATTTAAGAAAGAATTTGCAATGCCCCCCATTTTTCTTGTAGATTATGCAATTTCAAGATTTTAAGACTTCATGTTGCCATACTATCTATTTTTCGTGTAATTTATGCCAGTTCAATAAAATAAAAGGATTTGCATTCATTCATTTCTCCCCATTTTTGTTGCAAGTCAAGTTACTTAAGATTTGCACAATTTGTCAACCCTTATTGTCATTATCAAAAAAGGAAGATAAAGGGCACACATGGAACACATAACAATAGTGACAACTGAGGGAAATAATTTTCTCTCTCTCTATATATATAAGAAGCTGAGTACTAGAAGATAACTAAGTATGAGATAAAGATAAAAGACATATCAGCATCGTAAATCAAGATTAGTATAATCAACAGGCTCCAAACCCAGCTCCATCCGGCAACCAAGAACTCGAAGGTTCCTTCCGAGCCAAAGGAAAATAAGCAAAGCCCACGCCTTCGAAAAAAGAAGCTTAAGGTTCTCGATCTTGAGGAGCAAAACCTGGGTGAACGTGACATCCTCTTTATCAACTCTTTAACCACTAGGGATATCATACAACTTGGCAGAAAATGTGGATTAATTATCGAAGGAAAGGGAGTTAACTCAACTTTGAATACACTAAAGGAACTCAAGGTTCTGCGTTGCAACAATAGTGTCAACCTACTGGATGTTCCCAGGGCCTAAGGAGAGCGAGCAGATGATACGTGCAGACCACCTTAATATGGAAAAAATTGTAAAAGAGAATATTTTGGCTTTGAAACAAGGGCTCTTTTGGAGTAGAGTAGGTGGAATCTTCATGCATGACCAGCAGATGGTTTTTATGCATATCAACAAAATATACTCCCAGTGTGTCAATATGAGTACAAGACTTAGCTTTGGGCACGTAGTGCTTCTCCTGGTAGATAGATTTTTAGTACATATTCTCCTTACCTATCACTACCCTCTAGAAGTGATAAGCTTCGATTATCGGGGATGCTTCCTGTTGGGGATAAATCCCGCTCCTGCCGAAGCCCGGCCCGACACTCAGCCTAATGTAACCAATAGCCGCAGAAGAGCTCCGACAGACGGGCTTCAGCCAAACTCCCAGCGGTCGAGCTTCTTCCAGCAGGCCGAACTGGTCAGCTTCCGAGCTTCTTTCAGACTCCCAGCATCGGGACCGAACTTTCTGGGCGGCCGAACTCCTTCGGACTCCCCATGGCCGAACTCCTTCGGACTCCCCATGTCCGAACTCCTTCGGACGCCCCAAGGCCGAACTCCCCATGGCCGAACTCCTTCGGACCGACTCCAAGCGGCCGAGCTTCAACGAAGTCCTCTCAGCGGTCGAACTCCTCAGCGGACGAGCCTTAGCCGAACCAACCAGCAACCGGAGTCCTTCAACCAGGCCTCAGTCGAGCTTCTTCGGGCCTTTCAGTGGTCGAACTCCTCGGCAATCGTCCCTTGACCGAACTCTACAGATGGCCGACCCTTCAGTCAGCCGAACTCCCCCTGCCTTCCCTTCTGCCGAACTCTCCTACGAGATGAATTGTCACCGTCAGTCTGCGACGGACGACGAAATCAGACAACATGGCTACCACCTCTGGCAACGCCACTTCCTGACGATGCCTTCCTCTCCATACCGAACCCCATGCGACCCACGACTTGCCAGTATGGCCGTCACCGACCGCCTGACGATGCCTTCTTCTCCGTACCGAACCCCATGCGGCCCACGACTTGCCAGTATGGCCATCACCGACCGCCTGACGATGCCTTCCTCTCCATACCGAACTCCATACACCATACAATGGTATGGCTGTCGCCATCAACTAAGCTCCACCTATAAAGGATCCTCCAGATACACCAAGGCTAAGCTCTCTGACCTCTAATCTCTCTGAGCTCTCCTCTTCTTCTCTAAGCTCTGGAACTCATTCCGAGCACTCCATTCCTGTTGGCCGAAAACTGACTTGACCATCGGAGGATCCTGTCAGAGCCACCCCCCACCGGCTCCGGACGGGACTTCATTTTGCAGGTCTCTGGTGGCGACCTCGGCGGCCCCCACTCCGGCTACCTCCGGCGATGACCAGTTTCTGCACCAACAGATTGGCGCTGGAAGAAGGGACTGAACCTTCGAGGTTCTCTTGTTCTTAAAGGAGTGCTCGATGACTCTTCTCTTCCCTCTCCGAAGATCTCCCTTTTCTCTCCCGAAGAGAAAATGCCCTCAGGAGAGCTTCGACTCGGCGATCGGCGCCCTGCGCGCCTGGTGCATCTGCTCCCGCTGCAGCCCCGATAGCCCAGGCTCCACCCGAAGCCACCGCAGATGTAGAGCAGTCCTGGATGGGCTCGCGGCCCCACCGAGATGATATAGGCCGTGCGATAACCTCGAGCAGAGATTTTACCAGCAAGCCCGCCATGAGGACGCGAGGAACTAGCCTTGAGGGGGAGCGTTTGGGCGTACCAATCGCATTTGGGAAGGAGAAACGGAGAGTCGAACTTCTCTCGCGGAAGGCCTCGCAGGAAAGCGGAGAGAAGTTCGGCTTAAGCGAGCCCGAACTCCCCCTCGAGCTCGGAGGCAAGGAACCTCCGACGGAAGGGCATGCCAAGGTTCCCCTACGCACCGAAGTTCCCCTCCGCGCCGAAGTCCTCCCCGATGATGATTTCACAGCTACGCCCCCCTAAACGCCCCGAAGGCCCAAGTGCTGATGGAGATCAAGGAACGACTTCCGAGGCCGGAGAGAATGCGTTCCCATCCTAGCAGACGCAACCCCAACAAGTTCTGCCTCTACCACCATGACCACGGTCACGACACTGAGGAGTGCATCCAGCTCCAGGACGAGATCGAGGAGCTCGTCAGGCGAGGCAGACTTGGCCGATTCCTGTGAAGACAACCTGAAGAGCGAGAAGATCGGCTGAGGGTGTTGCCTCCAAGTGGAGGAGACCAACAAGAGGATCGGCCGCCTCTCGGCGTCATCAACACTATCTCGGGCGGGCTTCAGCAGGAAGAGGCCGGCGGATCCGAGGGACCGGCAAAGAGGTGGAGGACTATGGAGCCCGTGACCTTCACCGAGGCGGATGGCCAGGGGATCCAGTTTTCGCATAACGACGCGGTTGTAATCTCTTTGAACATCGCTGACTATGATGTGCGCCGCATTTTGATGGATAATGGAAGCTCGGTAGACATATTATTCTACGATGCCTTCTCAAAAATATCTCTGCCTGATGACCGCTTAGGGCCTATGAATTCCCCCTGGTAGGATTTGCTGGCGGCACCGTTCCGATCGAAGGCGTAATGACTTTGGCTGTGACGGTGGGCCGACACCCAAAATTGGCCAAGGCGTAGGTCGACTTCTTAGTCGTGAGAACCCCATCCGCCTATAATGCAATCCTCAGATGATCCGGTCTAAATGCACTCCGAGCGGTAGTGTCAACCTACTACTTGAAGATGAAATTTTCGACGAGTCACGGAGTCGGCGAGGTCAGAGGAGACCAAGCTCTAGCGAAGTATTGCTACTCGACCACCCTGCGCAGGGGGAACCAACCCGACCCTTACCTTGTTGATGGACTGGAAGTCCGCGATGACCTCACCGAGGAGCGGGGTGAGCCTGCGGAAGACCTCATCGCCGTGCCCTTGCATGACGGAAACTCGGGGCACGCGGTGCAGATCAGCTCCAACTTGGCGGCCGAGGTTAGGGAGCACCTCGTCGCTTTCCTCAGAAGAAATGAGGATGTCTTCGCATGGATCCCAGCAGATGTACCGGGGATCGACGCCGAGGTCATGGAACATCAACTGGCCGTCGACCCGAGGCACTGGCCTATCAGAGAAAAGCTGCACCACCATGCCCCGGAGAGACAGAAGGCGATCGCCAAAGAAGTAGACAAGCTCCTCAAAGCCGGACTCATCCGAGAAGTCACCTATCCGACGTGGGTCTCGAACGTGGTTCTCGTCAAGAAGGCGAACAACAAGTGGAGGATGTGCATCGACTTCAAGAAGCTAAACAAGGCCTGTCCGAAGGACAGCTACCCCCTGCCCAGGATCGACCAGCTGGTGGACGCAACCTCGGGCCACGAGCTCCTCACCTTCATGGACGTCTTTTCTGGTTACAACCAGATACGCATGGCGCCCGAGGATGAAGAAAAGACCACCTTCATTACTGACCGAGGTCTCTACTGTTACAGGGTCATGCCTTTCGGACTCAAGAATGCAGGGGCGACATACCAGCGCTTGGTCAACAAGGTCTTCAAGGGACAGATCGACCGCAACATGGAGGTGTACGTGGACGACATGCTCGTCAAAAGTCGAGCTTCAACGGACCACCTGGCCAACCTTGAAGAGACCTTCGACACGCTCAGGAGGCACAAGATGAAGCTGAACCCGACCAAATGCGCCTTCGGCGTGACCTCCGAAAAATTCCTCAGGTTCATGGTGTCAAGACGCAGAATCGAGGCAAACCCCGAGAAAATCCAGGCCATTCGAGAAATGACTGCTCCAAGACGATCAAGGAAGTTCAGCGCCTGGCCAAAAAGGTGGCGTCCCTAAGTCGCTTCATCTCAAGGTCGGCTGAGCGGTGCATGCCCTTCTTCCAAGTTCTCAGGCGACCGAAGGACTTCTGCTGGACGGCGGAGTGCAAACAAGCATTCGAGGAGCTCAAAAACTACCTCAGCACGCCCCCGCTGCTGGCAAAGCCCGAACCTGGAGAGGAATTGCTCCTGTATCTAGCCATCTCCCCGGTGGCCCTGGCGGCGGTCCTGGTCAGGGAAGATGCAAAGGCGCAATGACCGGTCTACTACGTGAGCCGAGCCTTGAGGGACGCAGAGATCAGGTACTCCAGGTTAGAAAAATTAACTTACTGTCTTCTAATTGCTGCCAGGAGGCTCCGACCTTACTTTCAGGAGCACACCATAACGGTCCTCACAGACCAACCAATAAGAGCGGTCCTCCACCGAGCAGACGCTTCTAGGAAGAATCGCAAAATGGGCGATCGAGCTCACAGAGTTCGACATCAACTACCGACCCAGGCCATCGATCAAGGCCCAGATACTGGCGGATTTCGTGCTAGAATGCACCATTCCAGTCGAAGCCGGGCTTGGATCAAGCGACACCAACATCGGAGCGGAGACCAAGCTACGACGAAGCCGAGCTCTGGCAGCCGAGCCTCCCCGAAGAAAGGGCCGACCTTCCTGAAAGCTTCTGGGTTCTGCACGTGGATGGCTCATCCAACTCCAGCGGGAGCCTGGTGCGGGGCTGGTCCTTGGTTAGCCCCGAGGGGATCGTCACCGAGTACGCGCTGCGCTTCGAGTTTCCCACGACCAACAATGGAGGCCGAGTATGAAGCGCTGATAGCCGGGACTGCAGATAGCCAAGGGAAATTGAAAGTGGGATCGGCTTCAAGGTCTATAGCGATTCCCAGTTGGTGGTCGGTCAGGTCGGCGGCAGCTACGAGGCGCGGGAGGAAAGCATGGTGATGTACCTCGGGAAAGTGAAGAACTTAATACCAGCCTTCGACAGCTTCGACATTCGGCACATCCCAAGGACCGGGAATACAAGGAGCCGACCTTCTCTCCAAGTTGGCCACTTTCTGCCCCGGCCGAACTACCAAAAGAAGTGTTTCTGGAAACTCTGAAGTGCCCGACCACCGAAGAACCTCAGGCCATCCTGCGGACGGACTTCGAGCCCAGCTGGATCGACCCGCTGATCGCCTACCTTCGAAGAAGGGGTCCTTCCCTCACGACCGGAAAGAGAAGCTCGGAAGCTCAGGAAGTCAAGGCCTCCCGCTACGTCTTGTACGAGGGCAGGTTATATAAAAGGTCGTACTCCCTCCCGTTGCTGAGGTGCCTCCGACCCTTCTGAGGCCTGACATCGCGCTACAGGATGTCCACGAAGGACTCTGCGGAAGTCACGCAGGAGCCAGATCCCTATCGCAAAGACTACTTCGGCAAGGGTACTACTGGCCAACCCTACTTCACGTGATTCCACGGAATACGTGAAGAGGATGTGACCGCTGCCAGAAGAACGCCAGCGTGCAAAGGCAGCCGGCATCCGAACTCACTCCGCTCACTGCACCCTGGCCCTTCGCGCAGTGGGGGATGGACATCCTCGGCCCCTTCCCAACGGCGTCCGGACAACGGAAGTTCCTCCTGGTCGCGATTGACTACTTTACCAAGTGGGTCGAGGCGGAACCACTAGCGAAGATCACCGAGGCCAAGGTGCAGGACTTCGTCTGGAAGACGCTGATCTGCCGGTTCGGCCTGCCCCGAGCCCTCATAACCGATAATGGGCGACAGTTCGCTGGAGCCCGGTTTGCCGAGTTCTGCGAAGGACTAAACGTCTCCCACCACTTCACATCGGTGGCTCATCCGCAAGCCAATGGGGAAGCCGAAGTGACCAATCGGACCCTGCTGCAAGGCCTCAAAACGAGGCTCGACAGGGCAAAGGGGGCCTGGGCAGACGAACTCTACCACGTCCTCTGGGCATACCGAACAACGCAGAGGGTACCGACCGGCGAGACGCCCTTCGCCTTGGCCTTCGGCACCGAGGCAGTCATCCCGATCGAGCTCAAACTTCCGTCTGCTCGAATCGTGGGCTTCAACGAGCAACTCAACCCCCAGGACCTCAGAGCCAACCTCGACCTTCTAGAAGAAAAGAGGGAAGGAGCCCGCATCCGGATGGCCTGCCTACCAACGGAAGGTGGCTCGGTATTACAATTCCAGAGTCAAAAGCAAGGCATTCAGAGTTGGGGGACTTGGTGCTTCGACGAGCAGCCGTCTCTCAGCCCCAGAGTCAAGGGAAGCTCGTCCCAAATTGGGAAGGTCCGTACGAAGTGGATAGAGGATCATCCGACCTGGAACCTATCGCCTGAAGGAGCTCGGAGGAACAGTGCTTCCCCGACCTTGGAACTCAGAAAATCTGAGAATGTATCACCAGTAGACTTTCCCTTAATAAAACTCCTTCGCTCGACATTATTATTTCAGGATTGCACGACGACAGGAAAGAAAAGCAAGCGAAAATAGCCCGTTAGGAACAGGAGGAGAACCTCGTCCTAACGCGAGCAAGGTCGAAGGCCTCGTTCACCAAAAACGGGATGGGGGGAGAGGCGAGGACGACGGTCCCCATGTGCCCCCACAGTCGGTTAGGAACAGGAGGAGAACCTCGTCCTAGCGTGAGCAAAGTCGAAGGCCCCGTTCGCAAAGGACGGGATGGGGGGAGAGGCGAGGACGACGGTCCCCATGTGCCCCCACAGCCCGTTGGGAACAGGAGGAGAACCTCATCCTAACGCGAGCAAGGTCGAAGGCCTCGTTCACCTAAAACGAGATGGGGGGAGAGGCGAGGACGACGGTCCCCATGTGCCCCCACAGCCCGTTGGGAACAGGAGGAGAACCTCGTCCTAACGCGAGCAAGGTCGAAGGCCTCGTTCACCTAAAATGAGATGGGGGAGAGGCGAGGACGACGGTCCCCATGTGCCCCCACAGCCCGTTGGAACAGGAGGAGAACCTCGTCCTAACGCGAGCAAGGTCGAAGGCCTCGTTCACCTAAAATGAGATGGGGGGAGAGGCGAGGACGACGGTCCCCATGTGCCCCCACAGCCCGTTAGGAACAGGAGGAGAACCTCATCCTAAGCGTGAGCAAGGTCGAAGGCCCCGTTCCAAAGGATGAGATGGGGGGAGAGGCGAGGACGACGGTCCCCATGTGCCCCCACAGCCCATTAGGAACAGGAGGGGAACCCCATCCTGACGTGAGCAAGATCCGAGACCGAGCCTCAAAGTCTACGGCAAGCTCCGCTGCAGGAGATGAGATCGCCCCCGAGCGACCGCGACAACCTCGGCCGCGGAAGAGGAGGTCTCCCCCGAGTCAACTTCAGCTGATGGAGACAATGTCACCCCCGAGGAGCTCAACTCCGACCTCGACCACAGGAGGCGAGATTTACTTCGGCTTCAACATCAGCTTCATCGACTTTAGCTGGGAACGAGTTCCATTCCAACTCCAAACATCAATTGGAGATGAGGTCTCCCCCAAGCCTCAGCTTCAACTTCAGCGTCAACCTTGGCTGGAGAAGAGACCTCCCCCGAGCTTCAGCCGCGACAAACGCGGGGCCTGGAAGAAGACTTCGGCAGTCGCCCATTTTGGTACTCCCTTCCTTCGAATTTCGAACTCGAAAGTGGGGGGACTACTGTTGGGGATAAATCCCGCTCCTGTCGAAGCCCAGCCCGACGCTCAGCCTAATGTAACCAGTAGCCACAGAAGAGCTCCGACAGACGGGCTTTAGCCGAACTCCCAGCGGCTGAGCTTCTTCCAGCAGGCCGAACTGGTCAGCTTTCGAGCTTCTTCCAGACTCCCAGCGTCGGGACCGAACTTTCTGGGCGGCCGAACTCCTTCGGACTCCCCAAGGCCGAACTCCTTCGGACTCCCCATGGTCGAACTCCTTCGGACTCCCCAAGGTCGAACTCCCTCGGACTCCCCACGGCCGAACTCCTTCAGACCGACTCCAAGCGGCCGAGCTTCAACGAAGTCCTCTCAGCGGCCGAACTCCTCAGCGGACGAGCCTTAGCCGAACCAACCAGCAACCGGAGTCCTTCAATCGGGCCTCAGCCAAGCTTCTTCGGGCCTCTCAGCGGTCGAACTCCTCGGCAATCGTCCCTCGACCGAACTCTACAGATGGCCGACCCTTCAGTCAGCCAAACTCTCCCTGCCTTCCCTTCTGCCGGACTCTCCTACGAGATGAATTATCGCCGTCAGTCTGCGACGGACAACGAAACCAGACGACATGGCTACCACCTCTGGCAACGCCACTTCCTGATGACGCCTTCCTCTTCATACCGAACCCCATGCGACCCATGACTTGCCAGTATGAACGTCACCGACCGCCTGACGACGCCTTTTTCTCCGTACCGAACCCCATGCGGCCCACGACTTGCCAGTATGGCCGTCACCGACCGTCTGACGATGCCTTCCTCTCCGTACCGAACTCCATGCGATGGTATGGCTGTCGCCATCAACTAAGCTCCGCCTATAAAGGACCCTCCAGATACGCCAAGGCTAAGCTCTCTGACCTCTAATCTCTCTGAGCTCTTCTCTTCTTCTCTAAGCTCCGAAACTCATTCCGAGCACTCCATTCCTGTTGGCCGAAAACTGACTTGACCGTCGAAGGATCCTGCCGGAGCCACCCCCACCGACTCCGGACGGGACTTCATTTTGCAGGTCCCCGGTGGTGACCTCGGCGGCCCCCACTCCGGCTACCTCCGGCAATGACTAGTTTCTGCACCAACACTTCCCATTATGTGAAGCCCCATTCACCAGCGTGAGGCTATTAATTTTTAAATGAGTATGCTATGCTGGAATGTAAGGGGTTTGGGAATGCCCTCCAAGAGGTGTATCGTCAAACAGGTTATTAAAGAGTCTAAGTGTTGGATCGTATGTTTACAAGAAATGAAATGCCGGGACTTCAACATGAAGCTACTACGATCCTCATATGGCTACTCCTTCGACAAATGGTACGTATGCAATGCTAATGGCTCTGTTGGAGGAATTATCACCTGCTGGAACTCAATGTTCATCGAGGCCACCCCAATGTTATCGGGCCAATACTCCATTAGTACTCTAGTTCTTGTTAAACACACCATGAGAAAGTTCCTTTTGACCAATGTTTACAGACCTAATGATCAGGGAGAAAGAACCTTGTTTTACCAAGAACTTGATCACATCAACAATTCCATCGCAGAGCCCTGGATACTGCTGGGGGACTTCAATGTTACGAGACATCCATCAGACAGATTAGGAGCCAAAAGTAGCCGCGTAGAATCAAGGAAGTTCAATGAATTCATTAACAGACTTGAATTGCTGGAAATAAGTGCTAACAACAAATGTTTCACTTGGTCCAACTTCAAAAACTCTCCTTGTTTGGCTAAGCTTGACAGGTGCTTTGTCTCCGTCACTTGGCACTCTCTCTTTCCACGAGCAAATTTGCTTATTAAGTCTTGGCCAACATCTGATCACACGCCACTAGCGTTAACATTGGGTCTTGAATCTACCACATCCTGTCACTTGTTCTCACCTTTCTGTTTTGAAAATGCTTGGTTCCTTCGACCCAACAACAAACAGATGGTCCAACACCGGTGGTCATCAGCTCCTAGAGATCTTGACGTAGGGAAAAACATGACTTTAAAGTTGCGATACCCTAGATCCAGAATGAGTGCATGGAATCATACACAGGCATATAACACACAACGAAAGAAGACAGATCTATTAAGACTCATTGAGCGATTAGATGATGTTGAAGAAAGTAGAGTACTAACCCCATTGGAACTCTATGAGCGGAATCTTCTCAAGAAACAACTTGAGAATATGCTACAGGTGGAAGAATCCTACTGGCATCAACGCTCCAAGAAGCAATGGATCAGTGACGGTGACAGAAATACTAGGTTCTTTCACATAAGTGCTTCAAACCGTCGTCGTAAGAATCAAGTGCTGGAAATCACGTATATAGGGAACCCAATCAATACAGAAGATAATATCCACGCATCCTTCTATGAGCACTATGCTTCAGTGTTCGGTAGAAGCGTCGAAACTTTTATAGAAGCCGACTGGGATGCTATCTACTCTCAACCCTTCAAGGACTTATCTTGCTTGGACCGGGACATAGATACAGAGGAGATCAGAGATGCAGTCTTCAGCATGGCTAAGAATAAATCATCGGGACCTGACGGTTTTCCTATTTCCTTCTTCCAAACATACTGGGATATTTTATATGAGAACTTGATCGAAGTTATACATGCTATACAACATCAACGTACAGACGTTTCAAGATTTAACTTCTCATACATGGTCTTGATACCAAAAGAATCAAAGATAGCCACTATTATTTACTTCAGACCGATATGCCTAGAACATGTAGTCATCAAAATTTTTTCAAAAATTCTAGCCAAAAGGCTGAGTAGTGCTATCACAGACCTGATTACTCCCTCATAAAATGCATTCATCCGAGGGAGGAACATTTTAGAAAGCTACGTTACGGCAATAGAAATCATTGCTCACTCCAAGCGAACTAAATGCAAGGGAGTTCTCTGTAAGGTGGACTTTGAAAAAGCGTTCGATAGCATTTCCTGGGAATTCTTACTAAAAATGCTGAACCACCGTGGCTTTGGTGCAAGATGGATTTCTTGGATCACCTCCATACTACATAACTCAAGCTCTGCTATCATCATTAATGGCAAGGTAGGGAAATGGTTTCCCAACAGGAAAGGCATTCGGCAAGGAAACCCTCTATCCCCACTACTTTTTATATTGGTGGCCGACATGCTGGATAGAATGATTAACAAAGCTGCCTCTGGAAACCTAATCGAAGGAGTGGGCTCATGGCAATACTTGTCGAACATAAGATGTGTCCAGTTTGCAGATGACACATTAATATTCTGTAGTTCCAAAATACGCCACATACAGAACCTCAAGTTAATTCTCTACTTCTTTGACTTGCTATCTGGTTTGAAAGTGAACTTCGCCAAAATGCGTGTCATAGGATCACAATTGTCAGACATCGGCATCAACAATGCGGCGATGCTTCTGGGATGTAAGGTAGGATCTTTTCCTATCAGCTACCTAGGCCTCCCATTACACCACAAAATAATTCGAGCCTCTGAGTGGAAATTCTTAATGGATAAAGTGGAACAAAAACTATCTGGATGGAAGAAATATTGGGAATAGTATCCTAAAGCCAATCATCAGCTTGTTGACGATTGAGCTATTTTATGTAATTATATATAAATTATTAATTAAATAAAAATTATTTTAATTTTTTTCATCATAAATCTTTCATCTTCTAATGAACTCCTACCTGTTGTGATGAAGTTCTTAAGACTATTTAGAATCGACAAAGGAGAATTTATTGTTTAGTCCTTAAATATGTTCGCGACCAAATGATACGTTGTTATCAAGGATGACAATGTTTATCGAGTATAGATCATTGTGTGCCATATAGATTGGTTGTCCTTTTAAATAAGAAGTGTGGAGACACTGGTATGGCATGCAAGTGAGATGTAGGGGTACATCTGTACTGAACGTGACCAACTCTAGAATTTTTCTACTATCAAGAATTGCTCTGATGGAATATGGGCATAAGTGTCCCTTCGATCTGAGATCACCATGGTAACTTTCAAGCAACTCACTGTGCTTTGGTACCAGACTATCTGAATTTCTAATTCAGTGATGAAAGGTTTCTGGGTACGGTCAAGTACTTGAAGAGTTGGTGTATAAGTCAAGATAGGATTGACTACTCCTGAACTTAGGAGCTATGTTCAATAGTATTTCAATTTAGCAAAGCCTTGGCCAAGATAGTCCTAGTGAGGGGTCACAGGACTAATTGCTTTAAGACATAATTTGGATGTATCTTCTAGGGTTGACAGTTTAATCCTGAGTCATCTCATGCACAGAGGTCAAAGGGATGAATTATACGATAACCATATTCAAGTAGGTTCTGAATGTTACGATTGTACTATTCGGCCTATCCAGATGTCGGATACCATTGCTAGATGGTCACTTCGATTAATATAGAAAATTAGTTCCTGTGCTACCAAGTAAGGTTCGAACCTATAGGGTCATACACTAGAGATTCCTACTCGATCTAATGGCTAATCTATGGAAGATTAATTAGTAATTTGATCACTAATTAACTCAATTTGATTGAGTGATTATTTTTAGATTAAGACCAATTGAATTGAATTCATTTGGATTTGACTCGATTAGATTATAAGATGATCTAATCATCAAGGAGGTTTAATCTTTGATTTGATCAGAGGTTTGGCTTAATTAATTTTTGATTTGATTAGGATTTAACTGAGTCTAATTAAGCCTAAATAAGTTAGGTTTAATCTGATCTAATTGGGCCTAACTAATTTGGATTGGATTGGTTTGATTAGAGGATAAAAGATTTAGACTAGTTTGACTAGTCTTCCCATGCGCCACCTCACCAAATATTGCACCATATTTTCTCCGCAAGAAAGATTGTTTCCCATGAAGTTTTTCCATGCTAAGGAGGGCATGCATTCTTTCTTATCATGCACCTTATCGATTGGTTTAATCTGGTTGCTGCTGGAATTAAAATATGATTTGAATTTGAATGGGTGACCACTTGATCTAAATCAATCCCTCATGCCTCCTTGTGTGCGCATCCATAAAACTTATTTTTTGGACGTACACACAAGGAGGAGATGAAGAAAATAGAAAAGAAAGAGAGAAAAGGTTTCTCTCGTGCATGAGTTCCTCCTCCTTTGCATGAGAAAACCAGAAAAGAAAGATAGCTCTAGGCGCAAGGATTTTGGGTGAGTGCATACCCTAGGATCTAGACCTAGGGTTTGGGATTCTTGTTGTGAGTTACGAGGGTCGTGACTTCACAAGATTGCTGGAAGGCCTCATCTTCTATCTTCTGCATTCATCGAGATCTAGAGCATCCGAAGATCCAGTGAAGAAGATCAAAGGAGTTTGATCTACATCAGGCAATAAAGACTTCTATACGAGCTAGCACTCGAAAAGAGTTGATTGAGATCAAGATCTCGTGTGGATTACTCATGGAGGCCAGACGCTTGTGTGGCTATGTCACGGTGATCAAATCTACACTGAGGAGATCAGATTGTGGAGTTCATCTACTCACAAAATGGTAATGTGTTCTAAACACATAGAGCAATAAAATTAGTTTTACTGCAGTTGCTATTTTTATTTTCAAATATGCATGCATATATGATACATTAGATCCTATAATGTATAGAATTTTTAGATTAGATCTGTAGCTTTTCATTATTAATATGATTAATAATATTATCCGCTATGCATTTATCAAAAAATATTTTCGTAAGTAGAGCTAGAAATCCTACGCACTTCCTTCAATTGGTATCAGAAAGATAGATTCTTTGATGTAATATATATGCATGATTTAGATTATTTTTAGATTAGATCTCAATAATAATTTGATCTGAAAAATAAAAATAATGATCGCATGGATTGTAGGTTGTCCTACTGTAAGATTTATCCCTTATAGTGGAGAGATTGTCTTGATACGTTGCGATCTATAAAATTGATCATAAAACTTTAGATTAGATGTAATGATTTTTTATGATGTGTTTGAAGGATTTAATCTGAATTTTATCATGAATTAATGTTTAGATTAGATCTAAATCATTTCATAATTTTTTATGTAGAGTACATAGTTTTAGATTAAACCTGAATAGGATCTTAAAAAAGGTTCTATTCGCTGGTCGAGCCGGCTCTCTCAGAAATTGAGCCAGCTCTACCTGCATGCCAGCCATGATATGATTTCTGGATTGATGCTCTAGCCAGCTTGATCGAGAATCGAGCTAGCTTGAATTCAATTCGAGCTGGCTAGGATGGGATCTGAGCCTGCCCGATTAGAATGATGGCCTATAGGCCTTCTGCCCAAGCTGGCTATCTCAAAAATTAAGCCAACTTAGCTTCTACTCGGACCAACTCGGATGGGATCCGAGCCAGTCCGATTGAGAAGTTGGCTGAATGTTATAATTAGCTGATTTTATGTGATCAAACCTACATCTAGTGCCTGTTTATGAAATAAGCTGATCCATTTTTGAAATGGATCGATCTATTTAGTGAAACAGTGCTAGAGTGTAAAGAATCTTTCAAAATTTTAAAAATATTTTTGAAATACCGAACTCTAACCCTCAGTCCTAAAACTTAATTGAGAATTAAGTATGATGAATTAGGTTCTAGAATTATGAATTAAAGATCCTAAATCATTGATCATAAAATATGGGTTATCGGATTAGTCAAATAAGATCCATTAATTGGATTAGACCTAAGGTTAGTTAAAGAATGGACTAGATTAGAGTTATTGATCAAATCTAACCAAATATTGATTTAGATTAGGTCAAAAATTCTTTAGACCAAATTACAATAGTTATAGTTGGTCAAGTCCATGCCTTTAACGAGGACCAAATGGACTTGATTCATGGCTACGCGGTCGAACATAAAATTGCTAGGTTGGTCAAATTGAAACTAATGAATCGGATGGTGTCTAAGATAAGTCTGACAGCTCAGACCTATAGTTTTTAATTGTAAGCTACTCGTACTGATTCGATCTTTAATGAGTTAATGGCATATCTCTTCCACTGATCTCACTTACCTGGCCATCCTGATAAATTAGATTTTGATTAGATCACTTGATGATTTGGGCTCATCCATGTCAATCAGGTAAATTAGTTTGACTGATTTAGTTGCTTCTAATGCCAGCTTGAATTAGATCCTTTTTTATCTAACTTGGTGAAGTCAGTGGAAGGATCTAAATTGACTGATCAATTTTTTTTAAAATTAATTAATAAAAATTTTTTTAAAATTATTAGGTCCTTAAAATGATAAAGTTATGATGATAACTAAGTCATAGCCTCCCATTAAGTTGAGTGATAATGGATCCATTAGTTTAATAATCATTGAAGGTCCAAAGACCTGGTGCTTATTGACTAATGAAATTATCATTCATAATATGATAATTTGGTCATGACTTTCTAGTGGTGGTCAGGTTGGTCGACCAAAGTCAGACCAGATCATTTGTTGATATGATGCACCAAATATGGTCATGTTAATAATTGGACCTAACTGAATCTTTTCAATGGAGGCTAAAGTCTATTGATTAGATATCTGAGATAAAAATTTAATTACTAAAAGTTATTTGGTGAAACAATTAGTTTGAACCTATCCATAGATGCATATGGATTGACCAACCAAAGTTGCGCTCGTGTGTAGTCTATGTGAATTCTAGTACCTACTAAGGAATTAGGGGTAATTTCTTAAATTAGAGGTAAAGGCTATCGATGCCAACAAAATAGTGGGAGACCCTTTAGACTAAAGTCCAAGTCTTTAGAGTAAATAATTCATATACTAATTAGGTCTATGGTTTTTCATTTATGCAGAAATGGTCACTATCCTGTTGCTCCGATCATTGTTGGATAATGACAAACTCATGGGACCCAACTTCAATAACTGATATCGAAAGTTGAAGATCATCCTGAAGCATGAACGGATCTTATATGTATTGACTGATCTGGCACCTGAGGAGCCAGCCCCAAATGCTATTAAGGCGATGAGAGACACTTACCAGAAGTGGCTCAATGACCGCACCACCATTCGATGCATTATGCTAGCGGCAATGAATGATGAGTTCAGCCATAGATTTGAAAATGCCCAGTCCGAGGAGATGCTTCAAATGTTGAACGACTCCTTTGGTATGCCTGATGACGTTGAAAGGTATAAGATAAGTTGTGCCATTTTTAACACTCGTATAAGAGAAGGAGCATCAGTCACTGATCATGTATTATACATGATCGAGATGACCGAATGCCTGAGTAAGCTGGGCTTTCTCCTACATAAACAACTCAGGAAGGATGCGATCCTGAATTCATTGCCTAAATCTTTCCTTCCTTTTCTTACTCATTTCAGAATGACAAAGCCTGTAGTGAACTACTATGGGTTATTGGGGTTGCTGCAAAACTTTGAGAATAATCATCAGCTCCAAAAAGGGTCGATAAATATAGTGGAAAATCCTTTAAGAAAGGGAAGAAGAACAAGAAGAAGAATAATAAGAAGGTATAGCCGCATACTGGGATGTCTGCACAGGGTCAGACCAAGAAGCACAAGCCTAACCAAAGCTAGGTGGAGTGCTTCTTTTGCAAGAAGCAAGAGCATTGGAAGAGAAACTATCCTCAGTACATTGCCACCCTGGACCCAAACAGACCGAGGAGGAAGCAAGTAGTTGCTGTGCAAGGTAATTATATGATAACACCTTGCAACTTCTCATTTTATGATACTACTGCCTGGGTATTAAATACCGAAAGTTCTTATCATATTTGTAATTCGATGCAGAATTTACAGGTCAGTGGAAGATTTGATGAAGGCGAGAGATTCTTAAATGTTGAAGATGGAAGATAAGTTTCAGTTCTAGCTTTAGGAATCATGAATTTGGTAATCAATTCTCATAGAGTTATTTTTAATGATTGTTATTTTTGTCTAAGATTTTTATTAAATGTAATTTCTGTAGGCCTTTTGGTCAAGAACAGTTATCAGTTTTTAATAAAAATAAATTTTTATGATATCATTTTGAACGGTGTTATAGTTTGTGTTGAAAAATTGAATAATAAAATTTATCTATTATTACAGCCTGTTAACGTAGTCCAAACTTTCGGTAAATGCCTTAGAATAGATGATGTATCAGATATCTACTTTTGGCATTGTAGGCTAAGTCACATCAATAAGAATAGAATAAATAGGTTGGCTCAAGAAGAAATTCTTAAGGTCAGTGATTGTGAATTACTACTGATCTATGAGTCTTGTCTTCTTAGAAAGATGATCAAATCATCTTTTATTGGAAAGGATGAACGTGTCAGTGAACTTTTGGATCTAGTACATACTGATGTATGTGGATCCATAAGTACAAGTGCTAGAGGTGGATATTTCTACTTCATAATCTTCATAGATGACCTATCAAGATATGTGTATGTCTATTTAATGAAGCATAAGTTGAAGTCATTTGAAATGTTCAAACTATTCTGTAATGAGGTAGAAAAGCAAACTGAAAAGAATATTAAAATTCTTCGGTCTGATCGAGGAGGTGAGTATCCTTTTAATGAATTTCTGACATATCTGGGAGAGAATGGAATTCTCTCCCAATAGACTCCTCCTGTAACATCATAGTATAATAGTGTATCCAAAAGAAGAAATCAGATCCTATTGGATATGATTCGATTTATGATGGGATTTATCGATATGCCGATCTTTCTCTAGGGATATGCGCTCGAGTCAGCTTATTATATTCTGAATAGGATTCCAAGTAAGTCTATTTATAAAACATCATATAAGATGTGGACAGGACGTAAGCCAGTACTCTCACATCTTAAGATTTGGGGATGTTTGGCTTTTATTAAATATTTAGTAATGGACAAGCTCGGACCTAGGTCTGATAAGTGTAGTTTTATAGGATACCCAAAAGAGATAAAAGGATATTACTTCTACCTAGCTGATGAACAAAATATGTTTGTCAGCCTTAAGACAGTCTTTTTAGAAAAGAAGTTCCTTGGTGAAGGGACTAATGCCTCTAAGATCGAGCTTGAGGAAGTTCGATAGGTGGAAGAATCGACACAAGTAGTTGAACCTAAATCAGATTTGATTCGATCAGATCCAGAGCCTACAGAACCTGCACCCTTAAGACGATCTGATAAAGTATCATGTCAGTTGGATAGATACTATGATTTCTTGATTCGGAATAGTGATCCTATCGAACTCGATGAAAATGATGAGGATCCAATCACCTACATGGATGCAATGCAGAGATCCAACTCTGAAAAATGGCTTGAGGCCATGCAATCCGAAATGGAGTCTAAGAAGGTCAACATTTATGGACATTGATTGACCCACCCAAAGGGGTAAACCCATAGGATGTAAGTGGGTCTTCAAAAGAAAAAAGGGCGTAGATGAAAAGGTGGAGACGTATAAAGTCTGTCTGGTTATCAAGGGATATCGTCAATATTATAGTATTGACGATGATGAGATATTTTTTTTTATGGCAATGCTCAAGTCTATTCGAATCATGCTTGCAATAGCTGCCCATTTGGACTATGAAATCTGATAGATGGATATAAAAATAGCTTTTTTAAATGAAGAGCTGGCTGAAGAGGTGCATATGATACAATCTGAAGGTTTCACATCCACAGATGAGTCTAAGGTGTGTAAGCTTCAAAGGTTCATTTATGGACTGAAGCAGGCATCTCAGAGTTGGAACATATGTTTTGATAGGATGATCAAGATATATGGCTTTATTAAGAATGAAGAGGAGCCCTACATATATAAGTGGGCTAATAGTCCAGTAGTTGTATTTTTTATTTTGTATGTGGATGACATTCTCTTAATCGAAAATGATGTTTATGCATTATAAGGAATAAAAATCTGACTGTCATCATAGTTCTCCATGAAGGATCTGAGAAAAGCTTCCTACATCCTAGGAATGAAGATCTATAGAGATAGATCTAAAAGGTTGCTTAGATTGTTCCAGTCCACATACATTGACACTGTACCGAAGAGGTTCAGTATGAAAAATTTTAAGAAATGCTATCTACCGATAAGTCATAAAATTTTTTTCTCAAAGAAGAATTATCTGACAACACCTCAAAAAAGAGAGCGTATGAGTAGAATTTCATATGCTTCAACAGTGGGTTCTATTATATACGCCATGATATGAACGCGATCAAATGTAGCATACTCACTAGGGGTAGTGAGTAGATACCAATCTGATCTAGGAGAGAATCACTGAAAGATTGTTAAAACCATCCTGAAGTATTCAAAAAATACTAAGGACTAGTGGCTTGTTTATGGTAAATCGAACTTGAAACTTGTGGGGTTTATAGACTTCAGTTACAGTCTGATCATGATGATAGCATGAGTGTGTCGGGATATGTATTTATCCTTAATGGTGGAGCTATTTGCTAGAAAAGTTTCAAGCAGCACACCATGGCCGATTCAGTGTGCAAGGCAGAGTATGTTACTGCATCAGCTGCTGTCAAAAAAGCGGTATGGCTGAAGAAGTTTATCACCAAACTCGGAGTAGCACGTTCTCTAGATGGTCTAATTCTATTCTTTTATAACAGCTCTGGAGCCATTACTCAGGCAAAGAAACCAAAAGCATACCAATGGACGAAGCATATTCTGCACCGCTTCCACCTTATCTGAGAGATCGTGGATCGAGGTGATGTTGATATTCAGAAGATCTATGGAAAAAAAAATCTAGCCAACCTATTCACTAAAGTCATTGTGGTGAAGGAGTTCGACGACTTCAAGTCGAAGATGGGTATACGATACTGCACCAATTGACTTTAGACCAAGTGAAAGATTTTTGGGAATAGTGTCCCAAAGCTAATCGTCAGTTTGTTGATGATTGAGCTATTTTATATAATTATATATAAATTATTAATTGAATAAAAGTTATTTTGATATTTTTCATCATAAATTTTTTATTTTTTAATAAAATTCTATCTGTTGTAATGAAGTTCTTAGGACTATTTAGAATCGACAAAGAAGAATTTATCATTTAGTCCTTAAATATGTTCACGATCAAATGATATGTTGTTATCAAGGATGATAACATTTATCGAGTATAGGTCATTGTATGCCATATAGGTTGGTTGTCCTCTTAATCAAGAAGTTTGGAGATACTGGTATGATATGTAAGTGAGATATAGGGGTATATCTGTACTGAACGTGACCAACTTCGAAGCTTTTTTACTATCAAGAATTATTCTGATGGAATATGGGCATAAGTGTCCCTCTGATCTGAGATCACCATGGTGACTTTCAAGCAACTCACTATGCTTTGGTGTCGGACTATCTGAATTTTTAATTCAATAATAAAAGATTTCTAGGTATAGTTAAGTACTTGAGGAGTTGGTGCGTGAGTCAAGATGGGATTGACCACTCCTGAACTCTGGAGTTGTGTTCAATAATATTTCAATTTAGTAAAATCTTGGCCAAAGTAGTCCTAGTGAGGGGTCATAGGACTAATTACTTTGAGACACAATTTGGATGTATCTTTCAAGGTTGATAGTTTAACCCTGAGTCATCCTATGCGCAGAGGTCAAAGGGATAAATTATGCGATAATCATATTTATGTAGGTTCTGAATATTGCGATTGTACTATTCGATCTATTCAGACATCGGGTACCATTACTAGATGGTCATTTCAATTAGTATAGAAAATTGGTTCTCGTGCTATCGGATTAGGTTCGAACCTATGGGGTTACACACACTAGGATTCCTACTCGATCTAATGGCTGATCTATAAAAGATTAATTAGTGATTTGATCACTAATTAACTTAATTTGATTGAGTGATTATTTTTGGATTAAGACCAATTGAATTGGATTCATTTAGATTTGACTCGATTAGGTTATAAGATGATCTAATCGTCAAGGAGGTTTGATCTCTGATTTGATCAGAAGTTTGGCTTAATTAATTTTTGATTTGATTAGAATTTAACTAAGCCTAATTAAGCCTAAATAAGTTAGATTTAATCTAGTCTAATTGGGCCAAACCAATTTGGATTGGATTGGTTCGATTAGAGGATAAAAGATTAAGACTAGTTTGACTAGTCTTTCCATACGCCACCTCACCAAATATTGCACCATATTTTCTTCATGAGAAAGGTTGTTTTCTGTGAAGTTTTTCCATGCTAAGGAGGGCATGCATTCTCCCTTATCATGCGCCTTATAGATTGGTTTAATCTGGTTGTTGTTTGAATTAAAATAGGATTTGAATTTGAATGGGTGACCAGTTGATCTAAACCAATCCCTCATGCCTCCTTGTGTGTGCATCCGTAAAACTTGTTTTTTGGGTGTACGTACAAGGAGGAGATGAAGAAAACAAAAAAGAAAGAGAGAAAAGGTTTCTCTCGTGCATGAGTTCCTCCTCGTTTGCATGAGAAAATCAGAAAAGAAAGTTCTAGGCGCAAGGATTTTGGATGAGTGCATACCCTAGGATCTATGCCTAGGGTTTGGGATTCTTGTTGTGAGTTATAAGGGTCGTGACTTCACAAGATTGTTGGAAGGCCTCCTCTTCTATTTCTGTATTTATCGAGATTTGAAGCATCCGAAGACCTAATGAAGAAGATCGAAGGAGTTTGATCTACATCAGCCAATAAAGACTTCTATACGAGCTAGCACTTGGAAGGAGTTGATTGAGATTAGTGTCTCCTGTGGATTATCCGTAGAGGCCAGATGCTTGTGTGGCTGCATCGCGCTGATCAGATCTACACCAAGCAGATCAGATTGCGGAGTTCATCTACCTGCAAAAAGATACTGTATTCTTAATACATAGAGCAGTAAAAATAGTTTTACTGTAGTTGCTATTTTTATTTTCAGATATGTATGTATATATGATACATTAGATCCTATAGCGTATAGGATTTTCAGATTAGATCTGTAGCTTTTCATTATTAATATGATTAATAATATTATCTACTATGCCTTTATCAAAAAAATTTTTCGTAAGTACAGTTAGAAATTCTGCACACTCCCTTCAAGAAAGGCGTTCTTTCACTGGCCGGTAGCCTTGTGATACTGAACTCAGTAATTAGGACCATACCACTGTATTGGATGTCTGCTCTTAAATTGCCAGAAGCCATCATAAAAAAGATTGATCATTCATGTAAAGCTTTCCTATGGAATAACAACAGAAGCAGCAAAGGCTGCCTTCAATCCCTAGTGAGTTGGGCAAGGGTATGTAGGTCGAAAGTATCCGAAGGCTTGGGACTCTTGAACCTTTCCCCGTTCAGCAAGGCTTTGCTCCTTAAATGGTGTTTCAAGTTCTACAATGAGGATGAAAGGCCTTGGCACTCTTTGATTCGGAATATGTACTACACCAAGCGTACACCTACAGATCCTGCTTCCTCTCACATTAAAAGAGCTTCACATTTTTGGAAGAACGTCCGTAAACTATTTCATCTATTCCAAAACTTCTCCATCCCTCAGGTGCACAATGGACGGCTAACCTCCTTCTGGCATGATATCTGGGCTTCTAATGACACTCTATCTGTCAAATTGCCCAACCTTTATATGCTCAATAACAAAAGGACTGGCTCAATTGCTGATCATCTGGAATCCGAGCAGTGGGATTCTCAATTTCGACGTCCGCTCAATAACACTGCAGAATAGGAATTGTCAATGTTAAGACACCTCATAACTAATCCGATAACCCAATTTGGATAGGATTACAGGAAATGAAAATAGCACCCATCCCATACTTACACTATCAAACGTGGTTACCACTTCATCATCAATTGAGGCATAATCTCTTTCTTCGACAAGATCATTTGGAAGTGCCCTATTCCAGATAAGGTGAAGATATTCAATTGGCTATGGTACCACAAGAAAGGGCTTACAGCTGATATACTGGCCAAAAAAGGAATACAGGGACCAAGTCAATGTCTATTATGCGCATCGAATATAGAAGATATTGACCATTTAATATTGAAAAGTGAATTCTCAAAAAAAATCTGGACATACCTCCTGCAGGGATTGAGTGATCAAGTTCTCCCCACAAGTCTGTTCAACCTTTGGCATAAATGGTGAAACAGCCAGAGGAATAGAAATTCAATCGTGGCAGTGGATTCACTAATAGCAGTGGGAAGCTGGTGCATCTGGAAAGAAAGAAACTGTAGAATCTTCAAGTTCGAAGCTCATACAGTCAGGGTGGTGCTTCAAAAGATCGTTTTTCTCTTCTCTGAGTGGACATCACCCTCACAGCATAATCCTATAATAACTCTCGTTAGTAATCTTCAACGATGATTAATTAACATAGACATCTAAACACTTTCAGTGGGTCTCGATAATTGGTTTAAGTAGCTATATGATGCTTCCAGGTGTATGTTTGTTGAGTTTACGATAGCATCGGTGTGGATATCACTTCCTGGAGACTAAGCCATTAAAGTCAACACATCAACCTGGCAGCTCCAAAACAAGTCTAGAAGCAGATGTATAAACAGGTCTAGGAACAAGCCTATTTAGTACAATTCGGGGCTCTCGTATCTCACTGGGGAGCTAGATTTTGTAACTGTTGTATAAATTTCATTAGAACCCATCATTAGAACTTAGCAATATGTAATCGCTGTATTAATGCTCAGTTATGCTAATTTTAATATATAGCAATGGGGAAGAACCTTTCTTCCTCGATACATTCAAAAGAAAAAAAATCAAGATCAGTACAAAAAGAAGGATTACTAGGATAAGGATGATCTAAAGCTATACACAGAAATCCTAGTATCCTAAGAAAGTGAGGATGGCTCATAATCTGATGGTCCAGGGTAGTAGGAGGGTGAAGTTTCTCTGGTCTCTCCAGATTGCTGGACGGACTGGCCATGTGAATCCAAAAGAGTTGAGGTAGCTACAGCAAGTGCCTATGTCAACCTGGTAGACTCCTCTCTAAGCTGAGTAAATATGTCCTGCATGGTCCTACTAACCTACCGTGCCTCTGATAAGTATAACTGAAGCTCAACTTGGATAGAAGTCATCACACCAGCCACTGTCCTCTCAACTAGCTCAGTCATTTGGTCATTGTCTGGTCTAACTGATCTCTCTGGACGACTCTCCCACAGGACCTAAGTTGTCGACTTTCCCTATGGCTCATCAGTGGCCAACTGCTCCTTTTCTCCAGTGTCTGGTGCATCTCGATCATCCTCCTATTGGCCTCGATTCTCATCTCATTCTACATCATGGCATGTCCAATGATCCTATGTCTTCTAATATCCAATTCTATATAGTGACCTATCATTGTACATGTCCGTGTGCATCAGGCTCCGAGAAGTCTCACCCTCGAGCTCCACTCCTCTCCTACTAAAGATCAATGTAAGAACCATTACAATAAGGTAATGATGCCTTTGACTAGTTCACCACCTCTAGCATCCGATGAATCATACAGGTTGATGAAAATCCAATGAATCCAATGGTACATCAAAGTAATGTCCCTCTCTGAAATGAAGTCGTATCTCCCAGTCTTTGGAAAGAAAATCCGACTGACCATGTGATGGATGAGGTGCATCTCCACACTTGACTGACTTGTGCTGACCTCCTTAAGCTCATCCACATCATCTTATCCTAAATGGTTTGCAGTCCAATGCTCCATTAGTCAAGACAATCTGCAGTGCTTTCCTCCATAGGCATCTAAAGAGTCTATCCTAAACTAGCTGCATTGATGACAATCTGTACTCATTGTACTTTGAACTCGGTGATCCCAACCTGGCCTTAGCATTTCCATAGAATTCCGTATGAGTTTGGGTAAGTAGGAAGATCCAATGAGCAAACAAATTCCCATCCCAACTTTTTGATTTTCCTTCCAGTCTCAAATCCCTCTTTCTCTAATAGCACAAAATCAACCTTTCTTCCAGTTGTGACATTCCAAGAGGAGAGCGGTACCTTGATTGGAGTGGGTTGTGTTGGTGGAGGAGGAGGAGGTGGTGGTAGTGGAATTGATGGTGCCTAATGCTCATTCTTTGAAGCTTGTTTAGGGTCAGCTTGGAATTTTGTTCTTCTCTCAACAATTTCTGCCCTATAGGTGGAATCCTAGTAGTCAGATTCTCTCAATATGGATGCTTTAACTGGTAGGCAGGAAGCTTCTTGGGTGCCATCGGTGACCAAGGAGACTTCAAAAATTGTATTTGGAAGGAATGGAGTTGATGAAGGGAAGGGCAAGAGGTTTGAGTGAGTTTCCAGCTTCAAACAAGGGTAGCACAAGTGCCATAGTCAACAAACGACTCATTTCAAAGAGCCCATCCTCAACACAGGAGTTGACTCAATGTTTTCCATGAGTCGACGTACTCCTAATTTAGGGTCGACTCGAGGTTTTCCACAAGTCAACTCCTTGGGCATAAGATTTTATAAGCTAAGTCTTCAAGTCGACTCCCAATACCTTTGCTTTAAGGGGTCGACTTCCCAAAGTCAGGGATCAACTCCTAAAGCTAGGGCTAGCTTAGAATAGATTTTGATTCAAGGAAAAAATCAATTAAATTAGAATTAAATTGAACTCGGATCAAGCCCAAAGAAATTTTGGTAAATCTAGATGGGGGCTTCTATCATTTGAGTTCAACTAAATGGATCACAAAGTTCTAATTCTCTTTTAATCATGCTAAATCTATCTTTACTAAGAGGTTTGGTTAAAATGTCTACTAATTGTTTGTCTATTGGTGCAAAATCATGCATTACATCATTGTTCTGAACATGATCTCTTATGAAATTATGTCTAATTTTAATATATTTAGTTCTAGAATGTTAAATTGGATTCTTTGTGAGATTTCTAGCACTAATATTATCACATCTCATATGAATTTTATTATATTTAATATCATAATCTTCTAATTGTTGTTCGATCTGCAAGATTTGAGCATGAAAACTCTCGACTGCAATGTATTTGACTTTTATGGTTAATAATACTATCAAATTTTATTTTTTGCTAAACCACGAGATCAAATCATATCTAAAAAATGATAAGTTCTACTTGTACTCTTTCGATCTAATTTATATTTAGCAAAATTAGCATTTGAATAACTGATTAAATCGATAGAGGATTGCTTAGAATACCATAAACATATATTTTGAGTTTCAATTAAATATCTTAATATCTTTTTAGCTATAATTAAATGTAATTCTTTAGGGATAGATTGAAATATAGTACGCATGCAAACACTAAACATAATATCTGGCCTAAGCAGCTAAGTAAAGTAAAGATCCTATCATATTTCTATAAAGTTTAAGGTCAATACATTACCACTTTTATCTTGGTCAAGTTTACATTGCCTAGCTCATAAGGGTGCCGATACCTTTAGCTTTCACTATTCCAAACTTCTTCAAAATTTTTGTTGTATACTTGCTTTAGTTGATGAAGATTCGCTCTTCCATTTACTTGATTTAGAGTCCAAGGAAGAAAGTTAGAGTAAGGGCCCAATCCATTGACCAATAGGCCTAAGAGTTTTGTTTCCCTTGCATGAATTTTAAAGCATCCAGAAAAAAAGAGGAAGCTACATGCACTATGCATATGAGTAGAGGAAGGAAGACTTCCGATGGGAGTCTTGTTAGATATATGTGCCCTAGAAGTCAGAATTGGCTGACACTTGTAATACACTTCTAGGGGCAAAATTGTAATTTTGACTATAATTAATGAAATGGATTATTTTCTATCACACATGTGTATTTAGTGTCTGTGATACATCCTTTGAGTTAATGGTAATGATAATTCATATTTTCAAGAGTTGAAAATTTAAGACATGAATAATCATTATTAACTCATAAACAGCTCCCGACCATAGGATCATCACGAGGATGGTGATTGATCCGGAAGGTTGGTGTACGATCGCTTCTCTTTAGTAGATGAGTCTTGAGTCTACGGTGTGGAGACACCGGAGCGAGAGTACAGGTACTCGTTAGAGAACGGGGCACTGAGCGTGACCACCTCGAGTAGTCATTAGGGAAGTCTACCTTCTCGTCAATGACTGACTCGATGCTGCAGTAGTGTGTCTGGTTCTTTGACCTGAGATGCATCGGCAGTTCACCTTGAGGGTGTTATAGTTTGACTACACCATTACTCGGTCTCCTAGCCATATGGAACCCTGAGGTGTATGTTGGCTGTGACATGTTCATTGTAGGAACTGGATTGCATCAAGATGGGATCTATCTACCTCGGTGGTAGAGGAGTAGCCCTATGATGATCATGAGAATCAAGTCCTGAAGCCCATGGCCATGGCAGAGTGAAATAATAGAAAGAGTTTCTATTTAGATTTTCACATTGGACTCGAATCGAATGATTACATCATATGACAGAGACTAGGGTTTGACGAGTTCACCTTAACCCTAATCTGATCGGGGCTCAAGATAGAAGAACTGAATCACACAGGTAGCTGCACCAAGAGGTTCGCATTCAGCTCTGATGGGTTGCCACCATATACTGCTAGGTGTCACTGGTGGATTTTGGGAGCAATTAGAATGATTTAGATGATCGATCATTCTAGCTGTTCGAATCAGAAGAGTTCTGATCCATCGAAAGGAGTTTCGATGATGTCTATGATAGAGATCATGACATATCCCATTACCATACAGAACTGAACCTAACTGGGTCACACAAACAAGGGTTTGAATCTGGTGATCATCAATTGAACTGATCTAGTTCAATTGATCTGAATGAGATTCAATTAGGTTCAAGGAAATCGTGCTAGCACTCGATTGAACCTAACGTTCTTCTTTTACTATCATAAATAAGTTGTCCTGACTGAGCCAAAGGAGTTTGTGCTCAATCAGAGGCCTTCATATGGTCTGACTGGAGGTTGTCCAAGTCAGAATAGGTTGTCTTATTTGTAAGACATTACCTGCCATTTTTGGTCACCTGCCATTTCTTGTTCTTTGACTTTGGTCAAAAGTCTACCTTTGACTGGTCAAACGTTGACCATTCACCCTTTGACTTTTGACCACATGTCATGCACCTATTGGAGAGCTGGTGGGGGGCTTGTCCCCCTGCCAGAACCTGGCAAGGAGAAGGGCGCACGCCAAGGGTGGCGTGAGCCCAAGTAGGAGGCGCCTAGGAGTCCTTGTTGGACAAGGACTCCACCTCCCTTTTAGGATTCCAATCAGAGTTCTACTAAGAATCCAGTTTGACTGGTCTTAGGCACCCTCTAAGGAGGAATCCAGGGGTCTCTTTTTCAACCAATCAGATTTAGATCTGATTTCACAAAGGGTTGTGATTGGTTGAGAGGAAGAAGAGTTGGATCACGCTTAGTCTATAAATAAGACCCTGCGCCCAACCCTAATCCTAAGTCTTATTGAAAGAGATTTCCCACGTCCAAGGCTGCCTCTCCCCTCCTTCTCCACGCCATACTCTCTTCTCCCCTTGCTCTCCACGTCCAAAAGTGTTTTGGACTTAGTTTGGTGCGATTCAGATCAAGGAAAGGCGATCAAAAGCAAGAAGGCTGCGCTGCTGCAAAAGGACGACTGCAGATCTTCAAAAGAGTTTTGAAGATCCTCCAGATCTGATTTTTGGAGGTGTGATAGAGAAGAAGAGGTTCTCCAGATCCAACCCGAGTGGATACCGGTAGAGGCCAGGCGCTTGCGTGGCTAAGATCCAGAACCTTCCGCTGCAATCAGGATCATCTACAGGGTAATAGGATTACCCAAATCAGGATAAATTGAATTTGATTTAATTTATCTTCTTTTATTTTATTTATTAAAATAATAAGAATCAGATCTGAAATATATCAAGATCTGATTAAGTTCAAGAGAAAATTTTTGAAATATATCTCTTGATCTAATCAGATCTGGACGAACCTGGACCGGAAAATCAGGATTTCCCTTCAAGTCTTCCTCTTCCTTTGATTCAAATTGGGAAAAGGACCCTAGGGCATACTGAACCCTAGGATTTTTGGGTCTGTAAGAAGGGATCTCCTCCACTCTCTAATCACCCCACCCTGGAAGCCAATCAACATTGACGAAGTCTGGTGAAAACTTCTTGAGTTTCTATTTAGCATACATGGCAAGCGATCATTGATTCATCAGTGAAAATTGAGGTAAGAGACCTCAAATCCCTCTCTCCATCTTATTTTGATTTTTAGGCCACCAGTGTAGTGTGTTTGAACCGATAGAGTATTGAATTTGTAAGGGAATGGGATCTCCCTTATTTTGAGTGTACCTTTTTTATTTTTTCTTCTTTTGTTTTGCCGATCATTGGCAGTTGTGGCCACTATTGGGGTTATCTCCTCTTCAGCATCAAGTGCCATTATTGGCCATTAGCCCAAGTGATAAATACATTAAATATATTTATAAAAGTATTAAGTTATTAAAATAATTTATCTTTATTCGTAAGAATTGATATTTTGTTTTATCTTTTATAGAAAAGAGGATTACCAATGAAAAGACCTCGATTTATGGGTCAAAACAAAAAGAATTTGGAGCGAATCGGACTTGAAATGGACCTAGAATGAAGATTCAAAGGAAAAAGAAGAAAAAAAATAAAAAAATAATAAAACGGGCTAAAATCAGTCCATTAGGCCCGTCGGTGCATGATGAACTAGCCGACCGATCCATGAAACAAGGCGCAGACCACCCAGCTCAGCAGGTGCGGCCAATTAGTAGCCGCCATGTGGTGGACCTGAACCCTTAAAGGGTTTACAAAAAAAGTCATGCGGCTCATAGGGGTAAAAGTGGAATTGCCTTAGGGCTGGCACATGGTGATTCATCCAGGTCTTCAATGCAGCCAGTCCATAGCGGTCTATAGGCATAGGAAAGCATGATCCAATGGCTGAGAGCTGCACTGGTCAAGATCTAACGGTTCACATGGATTCCTGGTTTGATTCAATTAGTGTCCAGCTCTTTGCACGATCAAATGGTCCGTGTTTGCACTGGTCGAGATCCAATGATAGGAAGACATTTTTGACTTGATTCAGGAAGATCCCAAAACCATCCGATGGTCTAAAATCATACCATCAAGCAATCCGATGATTCTAAATTGATCTGGGCCCTAATGAAGCTATGAGTAATGAATTTTGGCTTAATCTGAGCCATTTAAACCCGATCTGACAGCAAAAACTTATCACAGAGAGTAGAATTAGATCCAAACTCTATTTCCCTAGTTTATCTCATTCTTTAACTCAATTTCTCCTATTTCCTCCCTATAAAAATCCTCCCAAGCCACTTCAACGCCATCAGCCCCTCCAAAGCCTCTCCATCAACGGCAAGCTCTCTCTCTCTCTCTCTCTCTCTCTCTCTCTCCCTATTTCTCTCCCTCAAGCTCTTCTTTCTGAAGAAAAATCCTGATTTTTTGGATCAGGTTTGTTCAGATCTGATCAGATTAAGAGATATATTTTAAAAATTTTTCTCTTTGATCCAAATCAGATATGATCTTTATTATTTTAATAATTAAATAAAATATAAATAAATTAAATCGATTTAATTTATCTTGATGTAGGATAATCCTATTATCCGTTGATGATCCTGTAAGCAGTGGAAGATTCTGGATCTAACCACGTAAGTGCCTGGCCTCTACCGGTATCCACTCGGACTGGATCTGGAGATCCTCTTCTTCTCTATCACATCTCCAAAAATCAGATCTGAATCTAATTTGGAGGATCTTCAAAATAGCTTTCGAAGATCAGCAGTTGTCCTTTGCAATAGTGCAATCTTCTAGCTTTCTATCGTCTTTCTCTCGTCTGGATTACACCAACTAAGATCCCAAACTACTTTAGGCATGGAGAGGAGAGGAAGAAGATGAGCTTGGCGTGGAGGAGGAAGAGAGAGGCAACCTTGGGGCATTAAGAATTGCATTTATTCTTTAAGTTGAGTCCAGGATCTTATTTATAGACTAAGCGTGATCCAACTCCAATTCATCCCAACCAATCATAATCCTTTGTAAAATTAGATCTAAATCTGATTGGTGGGAATAGAGTCCCTTGGATTCATCCTTAGATGGCACTTAAGATCAGTCAAAGTTGGTTCTTAGGAGGAATCTAATCAGAGTCCAATAAGGAGGTGGAGTCTCTATCCAAAAGGAACTCCTGGGCACCTCAACCTTGGGCGCACACCAAAGAAATCTAATCAGAGTCCAATAAAAGGATGGAGTTCCTATCCAACAGGGACTTCTGGGTGCCTCAAACTTGGACATACGCCACCCTTGGCATGTGCCCTCCTCCTTGCCAGCTTCTAGCAGGGGGTCAAGCCCCCACCAGCTCTCCAATAGGTGTGTGACACGTGGATAGAAGTCAAAGTATCTATGGTCAATATTTGATCAGTCAAAAGTCAATTTTTGACCAAAGTCAAAGGACGAAAAATGGCAGGTGATAAAAAATGGCGGGTATTATCTTTCAAAATAAGACAACCCTTTTTTGACCTAGATAGGCTCCAATTAGATCAAGTGAAGGCCTCTGATCGACCACAAACTTCTTTGGCTCAGTCAGGACAACTATTTATGATAGTAAAAGAAGAATGTTAGGTTCAATCGAGTGCTAGCACGATTTTCTTGAACCTAATTGAATCTCATTCAGATCAATTGAACTGGATTCAGTTCAATTGATGATCACCAGATTCAAACCCTTGTTTGTGTGACCCAGTTAGGTTTAGTTCTGTATGGTAATGGGATATGTCATGATCTCTATCATCGACATCATCGAAACTTCTTTCGATGGATCAAAACTCTTCTGATTCGAACAGCTAGAATGATCGATCATCTAAATCATTCTAATTGCTCCCAAAATCCACCAGTGACACCTAGCAGTATATGGTGGCAACCCATCAGAGCTGAATGCGAACCTCTTGGTGCAGCTACCTGTGTGATTAAGTTCTTCTATCTTGAGCCCCGATCAGATTAGGGTTAAGGTGAACTCGTCAAACCCTAGTTTCTGTCATATGATGTAATCATTCGATTCAAGTCCGATGTGAAAACCTAAATAGAAACTCTTTCTATTATTTCACTCTGCCATGGCCATGGGCTTCTGGACTTGATTCTCATGATCATCATAGGGCTGCTCCTCTACCACCGAGGTAGATAGATTCCATCTTGATGCAATCCAGTTCCTACAATGAACATGCTATAGCCAACATACACCTCAGGGTTCCGTATGGCTAGGAGACCGAGTAATGGTGTAGTCAAACTATAACACCCTCAAGGTGAACTGCCGATGCACCTCAGGTCAAAGAACCAGACACACCACTGCAGCATCGAGTCAGTCATTGACGAGAAGGTAGACTTCCTAATGACTACTCGAGGTGGTCACGCTCAGTGCCCTCGTTCTCTAACGAGTACCTGTACTCTCGCTCCTGGTGTCTCCACACCATAGACTCAAGACTCATCTACTAAAGAGAAGCGATTGTACACCAACCTTCCGGATCAATCACCATCCTCGTGATGATCCTATGGTCGGGAGCATTTTATGAGTTAATAATGATTATTCATGTCTTAAATTTTCAACTCTTGAAAATATGAATTATCATTACCATTAACTCAAAGGATGTATCACAGACACTAAATACACATATGTGATAGAAAATAATCCATTTTATTGATTATAGTCAAAATTATAATTTTGCCCCTAGAAGTGTATTACAAGTGTCAGCCAATTCTGGCTTCTAGGGCACATATATCTAACAATCTCCCACTTGTCCTAAAGCCAATTGGCTACAAGTCTAAGTCCCATCTTCTCAAGGTGGGCTTCGATCTTCTGCTGGCCCAACGGCTTTGTAAGTGGGTCTGCCACATTATCTGTGGAGTTGACTCTCTTGACCTCGACGTAATCCTTCTCGAGGTAATCGCGGATGAGGTGGTATCGCCGCTCAATGTGCTTGGATTTTTGGTGAGACCTCGGCTCCTTAGCAAGGGCTATGGCGCCATTGTTGTCGCAGTAAAGGGAATGGCATCTGATGGCATTACTCCAATTTCTGCAGCAAACTTCTTGTACCAGAATGCTTCCTTCGCAGCCTCTGATGCAGCGATATATTCTGCTTCCATGGTGGAATCTGCTATCATGGTTTGCTTGAAACTCTTTTCAGCTGACAGCACCACCATTGCACACAAACAGACTCCCAGATGTCGACTTTCGATCATCTACATCGGACATAAAATTCGAGTCTGTGTATCCCTGGACTTGGAGTTCTCCGTTACCAAAGACCAACATCATATCCTTAGTTCTTCTTCAAGTACTTAAGGATACATTTCACAGAAGTCCAGTGTTCTTCACCTGGATTTGACTGATATCTGCTTGTGACACTCACAGCATGGGCTATATCAGGTCGTGTACATAGCATGGCATACATGAGGCTCCCTATTGCAGAAGCATAAGGGATCTTGCTCATGCGTTCTATTTCCTCAGGTGTGCTAGGGCACATCTTCTTGGAAAGATGAATACCATGTCTGAAGGGTATTAATCCCCTCTTAGAGTTTTCCATACTAAACCTCTTTAGTACTTCCTCTATGTACATCTTCTGTGAAAGTCCTAGCATCCTATTCGGTCTATCCCTATAGACCTTAATTCCTAGAATAAAGGATGCTTCACCTAGGTCTTTCATGGAGAATTCCTTGGACAACCATATTTTGACTATCGTCAACATGGGAATATCATTCCCAATAAGGAGGATGTCATCCACGTACAATACGAGGAAGACAACAGCGCTCCCACTGACCTTTTTGAAAGACACATGGTTCCTCTTCATTTTTGATGAAACCAAACTTTTTGATCACATCGAGTGTTCCAGCTCCGAGATGCTTGCTTAAGTCCATATATGGACCTTTGCAGCTTGCAAACCTTGTGATCAGTATCACTGGATGTGAAACCTAGCGGCTGTTCCATATAGATATCTTCCTCAAGATATCCATTTAAGAATGCCATTTTCACGTCCATTTGCCATATTTCATAATCGAAATAGGCTGCAACGGCAAGCAATGTGCGGATGGATTTTAGCATAGCCACTGGGAAAAGGTATCCTGATAGTCAATGCCTTCGCGTTGACTATAACCTTTTGCCACTAGTCTAGCCTTGAATGTCTCCACATTCCCATCTGCACCAATCTTTCTCTTGAAGATCCATTTACACCCAATAGGTACTATACCTTCTGGTGGATCTACCAAGGTCCAGACTTGGTTTGAGTGCATCGAGTCAATTTCTGACTGCATTGCCTCTAGCCATTTCTCGGAGTCGATATCTGATATCGCCTCGTTGTAGGTTTTGGGATCATCACCATGAGCACCATTACCTACGAGGAACATTTTCTCTACTTCCTCTGAAATAATACCTAAGTATCTTTCAGGGGGATGGGAAACTCTTTCCGATCTACGAGGTGGAGGAGGTAGTGTTCTTATTGGCTCAACCTGATTTGGTTCCAATTGGTCCTTAGCTCGTTGTACTTGTGAGACTTTCTCATCAAGCTTAATCTGCTTTCCAATGCCGCTATCTTGAATAAACTATTTTTCAAGAAAGATGGCATGTCGACTCACAATCACATTGTGGTCTTCTGGAATGTAGAAATAGTATCCTAATGACTCTTTAGGATATCCTATGAATCGAGCTCTGAAGGACCTAAACTCTAACTTGTCCGCTTGTTGTCTTTTGACATGAGCCGGACAACCCCAAATTCTGAGATGACTCAGACTTGGTTTCTTACCATGCCATATCTCATATGGTGTGGTAGGAACGGTTTTAGAGGGAACCCTATTCAGTAGATAAATTGAAGTTAACAATGAGTGTCCCCAAAAAAAATCAGGAAGGTCTGTGAAGCTCATCATGGATCGAACCATATCCAATAGAGTCCGATTTCTCCATTCTGAAACCCCGTTGAGTTGAGGTGTTCCTGGTGGAGTCCATTGAGAGACTATGCCATTTTCCTTGAGATAGTCTAAGGAATTTTGGCTAAGGTATTCACCTCCTCGATCTGATCGAAGAACCTTAATGGAATTTTTTAGTTTATTTTTCTACTTCATGTCTGAATTCTTTGAACTTTTCAAAAGCTTCAGACTTGTGTCTCATAAGATACACATACCCATACCTAGACAGATCATCGGTAAAGGATAATGAAGTAGACAAAATTGCCTCTAGCCGGCACATCAAATGGGCCGCACACATCAGTATGTACTAGGGCAAGGAGATCTGTGGCCCTTTCCCCATGTCCTACAAAAGGGAGTTTAGTCATTTTGCCTTGAAGACAAGATTCACAAGTTGGATATGACTCGAAAGTCAATGGACTCAATAGCCCATTTTTCTTCAATTTGTTGATCCTATCTTCTGCTATATGACCTAATCTCAGGTGCCATAGATATCTGTCGTTTGGACTATCCCTAGGTCGTTTGGCATTCACGTTTTGCTCGATAGTTAGAATAGGATACATCAATATGTAGCTGATAAAGACCATTAATAAGAAAACCATTTGCAATTTTATTTCTTTCATAAAGAATGTTACAATGGTCCTTAAAGAAGGTAATCACATAGCCTTCTAGTGCTAAGCATGAAACAGAAATCAAATTTCTGCTAGCTGCAGGCACATAATAACAGTCTTTCAAAACTAAGTCTAAACCAGATGGTAATCGAAGAGGGATATGTTCCCACGGCCACTGCAGCAACTCTTGCTCCATTACCGATGCGTAGGATCATGTCTCCATCCCTCAGCCTCCTGCTATCCTCAAGACCCTGCATGGAAGTGCACAGATGAGCACTAGAACCAGAGTCAAGCACCCAACTGGATGCAGAAGAAATCGTAAGGTTAGACTCAATAACGAGCATACCTCCAGAAGGACCTTCCTTCTTGTTCTTCAGGGTGGCCAGGTAAGTAGGGTAGTTTCCACTTCCAATGGCCATCGCTGTTGCAATGGAAATACTTTTCCTTTGACATCGGCCTTCTTCTTCGGCTCTGCCTTCTTCTTCTTTGCTCCTTCCATCTTCTGCTTTTTCGCAGACTTTTTTTTCTTTTCATAAGACTTTCTTTTGGAAGAAGTCCATTCCATAGCAAGAACTGAGCCTTTAGAACCTTTCATAGAAAGCTCAGCGGTGACCAGCATATTCATTAATTCGGCCAAGAAATTTTGAAGTTTATGCATGTGGTAATTCATGATGAATTGCCCATATGCATCAGTCAAGGATTGCAGAATAACATCATTCTGCAGATCCAAGTCTAACTTCACACCGAGCTTCTCAAGCTCTTCCAAGTCCTTGATCATCATCAGACAGTGATCTTGGACTGACTGTCCATCACGCATCTTAGCCTTAAAAAGTCATTTCGTGACTTGATACTTGGCTGCGCGACTCTGTTCACCAAACATCTCTTGCAGGTGAGCCAACATTTGGCGAGCAGTCCCGATATCTTCATGTTGGTGCTGGAGCTCATCAGACATCGAGCCCAACATGTAATATCTGGCCTTATTATCTTCGTCTATCCATTTTTTTAGAGACGCTCTCTGTTCAGTGGATGGACGGGCTGGTAAGGTGGGAGGGTCCTGGATCCAATACATGGGTTAACTTCTCAAAATCCAAAATGATTTTGTAGTTCCTGAGCCAATCTTTATAATTGGGTCCGGTCAGTCTATGTGTGTCCAGGATACGTGCTAATGGGTTGGACGCAGATATTTTTCTGTAGAGAGTCAAAGATTCTAGTTAGATACTATAATTATGACTTGACCAATTTGTTTAGAAATTTTATTTTTAAACAAATTAGCTCCCACTATTTTCTCGGATCCCTACACTCCCTCTGTAGAGATGCAAAAATCTCCATGATTAATGATTTCTAGTGGGTGGTGCGGTCTCACCAACTGACTCATCACCTCACCTAACAGTTATTGGTGATGGGTTAGCCAATGAGTGAACAACTCTTGTTCAATGATTCTCTAATCATGGTGCACCCAAACTTGGTCTCTAATTCATGAATCTCACCGTATCCAAAATATTGATCCACTCCTTAGTTAAGTCAGACCCACCATTTGCACAGACTGGATTCCTAATTGAGTCTCTCACCGTATCCAAAATATTGAGCCCAACTCATCCTCCAGCCCATAGCATCCAATGCCTAATAGACATGGTTGCATCTTTCCGGATGCAACTGAGCCACTGTATCCAGCCGAGAACAATCAACCCTCGAAAGGGCCCGCATATCTACAATGGTGGAAGACCTCAGACTTAATCTTTTCTTAGGGAGAATTGATTCAGGATCTCATTAAACTAGACTTATCATAGTCATAACAATTATGACTAACCTAGTGGCATGGGTTAGCTCGGATTATTGACCACCTCAAATCAGAACTGAGTCAACAGATATGGCCAGGTAAGTGAGACCGGTGGAAGGGATATGCCATTAACTCATACAAGAACGCATTCAGGTCGAGTAGCCCCCAATTAAAAATTAGTCGATCGTATGTGCCAAACTTACCTTAGACACCAAATTATTGAGTCAGAACCAATTGGATTAGCCTACAATCCAGACTCTAACCTCTGAGCCTAATTAGGTCTTGCTTGATCGTGACTCGATCTTGACCCAGACTTAATCCTATTAGGACTGGTCAATTTAAGCATTGTTGATCCCATCTAACCAACTCTTGATTCGATTTGATCAACCGCTTAGACCTAATTGAGCTACCCAAGCCCTGAACCCAGTATTATGAATATGTCTTAGATCTGAAATTCTCAATTTTAGACCTAATTAATATTCCATAATCTTAATTCTTAATTAAGTAGGGTTCATAAATAAAATATGCATAATAAATCCTAGGGTTTCAGGATCTAGGGTTTTGCAAAAAGTAAGTTTTGGATTTCTGATTAAGGATGAACGCGCAGCACCCCTACACGTCATAAGAACACCCCATCGGATGGAAGGAGAGGGCCTTTAAATTCTTCTTCATTCTTATGACCGGACGGCCAAGAGGAATGCCTTAATCAGGAACATGCAATACTACAAAAATAGTTTTAGATCTATATCATATATCTCATATACAAATTAGATCTAATCATGGCATATTTTGCATACATCTCATGTATCGAATCATGCATATTTTTAGATCTAAATTATCTCATAATAATCTAAAAAATTAGATTTAAATTGATCTCATCAAAATAAACTCTAATCTAGATAACTATGTAGAACTATTCTACAACTAGTCTAGACATGCATCAATCATATCTCATATGATGTTAAAATTAAATAATTTTTATTTACTATTTTTTAGATATTATTATAATAATTATAATATCAAAAAATAGTAAATAAATAGATCTAAAATATAATTTAATCAAATTAAATTAAAAATATGCAAGACTATTCTATAGAACTATTCTATTTTAGAACTAGTCATGCATATTTTCTAATCTTAGATCCAAATTATTTAATTTTAATTTTTTTGATTTCAGATCTGATCACATCTCATGTGACATCTAAAATCACTTATTTTTTGATTAAAATAAATTTAAAATTAGATCTAAATACTTTAGAATCTAGCTCTGATACCAGTTGAAGAAAAATCCTGATTTTTCGAACTAGATTCGTTCAGATCTGATCAGATCAAGAGATATATTTTAAAATTTTTTTTCTTTGATCTAAATCAGATCTGAGATATTTTAGATCTAATCTTTATTATTTCAATAATTAAATAAAATATGAATAAATTAAATTAAATTAAATTTACCTTGATGTAGGGTAATCTTATTATCCGTTGATGATCCTATAAGCAGCGGAAAGTTCTGGATCTAGCCACGCAAGTACCTTGTCTCTATCGATATCCACTCAGGTTGGATCTAGAGATCCTCTTCTTCTCTATCATATTTCCAAAAATTAGATCTGAATCTGATTTGGAGGATCTTCATAATAGCTTTCGAAGATCAGCAGTTGTCCTTTGCAACAGTACAGTCTTCTAGCTTTCTGTCGCCTTTCTCTCATCTGGATTGCACCAACTAAGATCCCAAACTACTTTGGGCATGGAGAGGAGAGGGAGAAGATGAGCTTGGCATGGAGGAGGAAGAGAGAGGCAGCCTTGGGGTGTTGGGAATTGCAATTATTCTTTGAGTTGGGTGCAGGGTCTTATTTATAGACTAAGCATGATCCAACTCCTCTTCATCCCAACCAATCACAATCCTTTATGAAATCAGATCTAAATCTGATTGGTGAAAATAGAGCCCCTTGGATTCATCCTTAGATGGTGCCTAAGATCAGTCAAAGTTGGTTCTTAGGAGGAATCTAATCAGAGTCCAAAAAGGAGGTGGAGTCCCTATCCAACAGAGACTCCTGGGCGCCTCAAACTTGGGCGCACGCCACCCTTGGCGTGCGCCCTCCTCCTTGCCAGCTTCTGGCAAGGGGACAAGCCCCCACCAGCTCTCCAATAGGTGCATGACATGTGGACAGAAAGTCAAAGTATCAATGGTCAACATTTGACCAATCAAAAGTTAACTTTTGACCAAAGTCAAAGGATGAGAAATGGCAGATGACCAAAAATGGCAGGTATTATCTTTCAAAATAAGACAACCTTTTTCTAATCTGGAGATAGGCTCCAGTTCAGACCAAGTGAAGGCCTCCGATCGAGCATAAACTCTTTTGGCTCAGTCAGGACAACTTATTTATGATAGTAAAAGAAGAACGTTAGGTTCAATCGAGTGCTAGCATGATTTTCTTGAACCTAATTGAATCTCATTCAGATCAATTGAACTGGATCAGTTCAATTGATGATCACCAGATTCAAACTTTTGTTTGTGTGATCCAGTTAGGTTCAGTTCTATATGGTAATGGGATATGTCATGATCTCTATCATCGACATCATCGAAACTTCCTTTCGATGGATCAGAACTCTTCTGATTCGAACAGCTAGAATGATCGATCATCTAAATCATTCTAATTGCTCCCAAAATCCATCAGTGACACCTAGCAGTATATGGTGGCAACCCATCAAAGCTGAATGCGAACCTCTTGGTGCAGCTACCTGTGTGATTAAGTTCTTCTATCTTGAGCCCCGATCAGATTAGGGTTAAGGTGAACTCGTCAAACCCTAGTTTCTATCATATGATGTAATCATTCGATTCAAGTCCGATGTGAAAATCTAAATAGAAACTCTTTCTATTATTTCACTCTGCCATGGCCATGGGCTTCTGGACTTGATTCTCATGATCATCATAGGGCTGCTCCTCTACCACCGAGGTAGATAGATTCCATCTTGATGCAATCCTAGTTCCTACAATGAACATGCTATAGCCAACATACACCTCAGGAATTTTGTATGGCTAGGAGACCGAGTTATGGTGTAGTCAAACTATAACACCCTCAAGGTGAACTATCGATGCACCTCAGGTCAAAGAACCAGACACACCACTACAGCATCGAGTCAGTCATTGACGAGAAGGTAGACTTTCTAATGACTACTCGAGGTGGTCACGCTCAGTGCCCTCGTTCTCTAACGAGTACCTATACTCTCACTCCGATGTCTCCACACCGTAGACTCAAGACTCATCTACTAAAGAGAAGCGATTGTACACCAACCTTTCGGATCAATCACCATCCTCGTGATGATCCTATGGTCAGGAGCATTTTATGAGTTAATAATGATTATTCATGTCTTAAATTTTCAACTCTTGAAAATATAAATTATCATTACCATTAACTCAAAGGATGTATCACAGACACTAAATACACATATGTGATAGAAAATAACCCATTTTATTGATTATAGTCAAAATTATAATTTTGCCCCTAGAAGTGTATTACAAGTGTCAGCCAATTCTGACTTCTAGGGCACATATATCTAACACTTTCTTCCTTCTTTCTTCTTTCTTTCTTCAATAGATCACAAAAAGCTCCCTACTTCTCCACCAAAATTCTCTCTCATGCTCCTGATTTCTACACCCAACCACTGCCCAGGATCTTCCTCAAAGCTCCAGGATGAAGACATCAGCGAGAAGCTTGCCAATGACTGGCTAGTTCATCTTGTTCTCAAGAGATCACTGTAATCCTATTTTGACGGTATTTTCTATTTTTCATCTTTTATATTTTTTTTAATTTATAATAAAAACTACTTTTATTTATAATATTTTTGTATCTTTATGAGATTGATCTGGAATAGTTTATGATCCTTAGAATGAGTCATGATGTACGGGTTCGGTTCATGCTCTTAGGATGAATTATATTTTGATTAATTTTTTTATTATATCTAATTTAATTTAGATTAGCCTATGACTTTAAGGGATGGGCTATGATCCAAGGGTACAGGCCATGCTCTTTAAGATAGATTATATCTTTGTTGATTAGATATTATTTATGCATATTAAAAAAGATACCAGCTATCAAAATAAGAGAACAGTTGAGATCCTGAGAATCTATCTCCATACTTGCAACCCAACTTTTAATTAATTTTCTATTTACTTGCTTTCTTAATTAAATCAAGTAGTCTTTTAATTAATTCTTATTCTAATATTTAATTTAAATTTAAATTATTTAAACATAATTAACACGATTCCTGAGGATACGATCTTGATTCGTCCTATCTATATAGTTTGAATTAGGTTTTATTTTTGACCATCTATGATAGAGATTAAATTTTGGTGCCATTATCGGAGATTATGATTTAGCTACTTTAAAAAAAATTAAAAATTTAAAAATTAAAAAAATTAAAAATTATAAAAATTAATAAAAAATATAAAAAATTAGTAAAAAATTAAAAATAATAAAATTTAAAAAATTAAAAATTAAAAATTTTATACTGTCACCACATAAGTTATTTAGGGGGTTAGAGATCTAGTTACAAAACCTAACAAGTTAAATTAACTAATTCAAATATGATTGTCTTACCTAACTTGGACATCTTGACTTTTTGTATTCCATACTTTCATAAGACACTTTAAAAGCATAACTCATTAAATAAGATAAGATAGAGATTTGATCACCCTTCCTTAGCCCAAAAATCATAAACCTTCATATTGCATTAACCCAAACCTTAATTCTTAAAATCAATTAGACGTTGGCCCTTAAGGATATTCGAGCTCAATAGGATAAGAAAACTCTAGAGTTGGATGTGGTTTGGATTGATTAATTACTCGGTATCTAAGGTAAGTGGTTCAAAGAAGGTGGTTTTCAATTGGTTTTGTTATCTGATCTGGCCAACTTAGTTGGTATCTAAGAAAAGCAATAAGTAGAAAACCTCCCACATCTTGTACTTACCTGACTGAGTTAGTCGGTCAATCTTGGGCTTAGAGTGCTCGAAAATGATTTTGGCAGTTAAGAGCTGTCTAGATCTAGGATAATCCTTAGCTAGGATTGACTGTATAACTTGATTGCTAACTAACATCAGACCTAATTAAACTCTTCGCATTTATTTCTTAGACTTAAGACTCTTTAGGTTCTCATCTTTAGAATTTTTTTCGTCTCTTTTCTTTTATCTTATAAAAAAATCTAAAAAAATTCTTAAAAAATATATTTTTCTGCATTTGTCTTAAGATACAATTGTATGGTTTATGCTCGGGCATTGCTCACTGCAACCCAAAATTCAATCCTTAGATCTTGAATTCGAGAGAACCCTTAGAGCCAATAGATCTAGAAATATTATCAAAATCAGAAAAACGATCCACCTAGACAATTGAAGGAGTACTTTACTCCTTCCATATATACTTACTCTCCTTGCATTCAGGCTCCTCTAGTAGAGGCTACACAGTATGAAATCAAGTCTAGTATTATTCAGATGCTCCCATCTTTTTATGGACTTGCCAATGAAGACCCATACAAACATCTTGATGAATTCTTAGAAATATGGTCAATAGTTAAAATCCAAAATTTCTCTGATGATATCCTTAGGCTAAAATTATTTTCCTTTTTATTGAAGGATAAAGACAAATATTAGCTAAACTCCTTAGATACTATAACTCTTTCAACTTGGGACCAACTTTAAAGGAAATTCCTCAAAAATTACTTTCTTATAAAAAAAACTAATCAAATAGAAAAAGCCATAACTAGTTTTTTTCAGTTGAAGAAATGTTTCATGAAACTGGGAGAGGTTAAAAGAATTGCTTAGAAAATGCCCCCACCATTCTGTACCCAAGTGGCAACTAGTTCAGTGCTTCTATGATGGCTTGACAGAGAAGCACCGATAGATGATTGATGCATCCTGTGGTGGAACCTTCATACCAAAAAATGAGCATGAAGCTTGGCATCTGTTTGAAATCTTGAATGAAAATTCATTACACCATATGTCTGCTGCTAGGAGAGACCCTCCCATGTATGGACCTAAATGGGGTAGAATTTATGAAATTGATAGCTCAATGGACATCTACAGTCAAGTAAATGAATTATCTCAAAAGATAGACTGACTACTGCAAGCAATGTCCACTAGTACTCCATCCACACCCATCATAAATATGTGTTCAGTATGTTCAAGTCCTGCATACACTATTTATGATTGTCCTACTGCCTTCCAATTTCTTGAGTTTATACATGAACAAATAAATCAAGCACAAACTTAGAACAATTTTAGGTTAGGATACAACCCTTACTTCAACACTTACAATTCTGGTTAGAGAAACCATCTTAATTTTTCTTGGACCCAACAACCTACTGCTAGGCCACCAATACCTAGACCTAATTACTCCGAGGGAGCCTATAAACCAGCTCTATACCCACAAGTTGCACAAAATTTATAGCATTCTTCAAACACTACCTTTGAGGAAAAAGTATTACAAGCATTAAAAGGGCTAGAGATGAACACTCAAATCCTCCACTCCCATACTCAATCAATAGCCAAGCTAGAGACTCAAATAAGTCAACTAGCCACTACTTTTAATAGAAGGGAGGAAGGAAAACTTTCAAGTCAGTCCATTAATAATCCAAAAAGATAGTACATGGCTGAAAGCTCCACTGGCCTAGAGATATTTTCCAAACATGCCAAGTCTGTTATGACCCTTAGAAGCAAAAAAATCATAAATTAGTCAAAAACAACTCAAGAACCAAAACCATCAAAACCAGCCAAATCAAAGAAAGATAAAACCATAGAAAGGGACAAACCTACTAATCCAGCACCTGCACCTAAGGCCCCATTCCCTAGTGCCTTAGAATCTCCTCTGTCTTTAGACAAGAAGGGTATAAAAATAAATAAAATGCTTGAATTATTTAAACAAATCCAAATTAATTTATCCCTTCTTGATGCTATTAAATAAGTCCCAACATATGCCAAATTTTTTAAAGACCTGTGCATCCAAAAATGAAGAACTAAAGCACACACGCCTAAGAAAGTCCACTTAACTGAACAAGCCAGCTCCATCTTTCAACAAACAACCCCATGCAAACTTAAGGATCCTGGTACCCCAATCATATATTGTGTTATAAGGGACCTGACCATTAAGAAAGCATTGTTAGATTTGGGTCGAGTGTTAATCTTCTTCCAAATTCGATCTATGATCTTTTTGGATTTGGAGAATTGAAACCCATGATGGTAACCTTACAATTAGCTGATAGATCAATTAAGGTATCTCATGAAATGTTGGAAGATGTGCTAGTCAAGGTAGATGAATTTTACTTTTCTGTAGACTTTTTGGTATTAGATATGGAATCTGGTAGCAACCCCAGCCAAGTATCTATCATCCTAGGTAGACCCTTTCTAGCAACTACCAATGCTTGCATAAATTGTAGGATTGGGGTTATGGATGTACCTTTCGAGAATAAAAAGGTGAGGTTGAATATTTTTAACGCTGCTCAAGGACCATCCACTTTTGACCATAATGAAATTAATTTACTAGATAAAGTTTTAGAAGACAAAACCCCTACTTTGTTCGACTCAGACCCTTTACAAGCATGCTTAGCACACTTTGGATGGATGATTTCGATATTGATGGATACACTAGAGAGGTTAATGCATTTTTAGAGCCACCCAATTTTAGCATCACATCTTCCCAGACTGTAAAGTATGAATAATTATTGACTCAATCAAGCCCTCTAGTACCATCCTTAGAAGCACCACCTACCTTAAAGTTAAAGCCTCTTCCTGATGCATTGAAGTATTTATTTCTCAGACCTGATGAGACCCTTCCAGTAATCATATCCTCCGACTTAACTACTGACCAGAAAGACCAACTTGTAGGTGTGCTCAAAGAGCATAAAGAGGCTATAGGGTGGACAATTGCTAATTGGAAAGGCATTGATTCTTCTGTTTGCATGCATCACATGCATTGCGAGGCTGAGGTCAAATTACATAGAGACATGCAATGTCGATTGAATCCAAACATGAGGGAGGTAGTAAAGAAAAAGATAATAAAATGGCTAGATGCAGGCATTATCTACCCAATCTCTTATAGTAAATGGGTCAGCCCAAACCAAGTGGTGCCTAAAAAGTCAGATATCACCATGGTAGAAAATGAAAAAGGTGAATTATTACCCACTTGCATAGCAACTGGCTAGCGAGTATGTGTGAACTATAGGCGACTCAATGCCGTGACTAGGAAAGACCACTTTCCACTATCTTTCATTGATCAAATTCTAGAATGGTTAGCAGGTCAAAGTTACTTCTACTTTCTAGATGGATATTCAGGATACAATCAAGTGCCTGTATTCCTAGAGGACTAAGAGAAAATCATCTTTACCTGCTACTATAGTACTTTGCCTTCCATAGAATGCCTTTTGGACCATGTAATGCACCGGCCACTTTTCAGGGGTGCATTATGGCTATTTTTTCTGATATGGTCGATAAGTTTTTAGAAGTTTTTACGAATGACTTCTCTATTTTTGGCTCTACTTTTGATGCTTGTCTCCAAAATTTAATTAAAGTACTTAAAAGATGTATGAAGACGAATCTGGTATTATGTTGGTAAAAGAGTTATTTTATGGTTTATGAGAAAATTATACTTGGATATATTGTATCCAAGCGGAGGATAGAAGTGGACAAAGCTAAAGTAGAGATAATATTAAAACTACCACCCCCAACCTCGGTTAAACAAGTGCGATCCTTCTTAGAACATGTAAGATTTTATAGGTGCTTCATTAAGAACTTTAGCAAAATTTTATAACCTTTATGTAATCTTTTGACTAAAAAAAATTTCTTCGATTTTAATGAAGAATGTTTAGCCACTTATAATACACTTAAAATAGCATTAACTACTACACCAATTATTAAACCATCGGATTGGATCTTATGATTTAAAATTATGTATGATGCTTCTAATTATGTGGTAGGGATAGTTTTAGGGCAAAAATTTAATAAAAAATCTCATGTCATTTACTATGCTAGCAAAACTCTCTCTGACAATTGAGAAAGAATTACTTGCAATTGTGTTTGCCTTAAAAAAATTTAGGTGATACCTTTTGGGCTCCAAGGTCTTAGTTTACTCTAACCATGCTGCATTGAAATATCTGCTGTCAAAGAAGGATACAAAGCCTAGGCTGATTAGATGGATCCTTTTGTTGCAAGAATTTGATCTGAAAATCTTAGATAAAAAGGTTTTCCAAAATATGGTAGCAGATCATATCTCGAGGATCTTGGTCGAACACAATAATGAGAGCATTGGAGATAGGTTCTCCGATGAACAACTCTTCTCAACATCTTCTAATAATCTTTTTTGGTTTGCATGCATAGTTAATTACTTTGCGATAGGATAAGTCCCATTCTACTGGACCTAACAAGAGAAAAATAAATTCTTTTTCCAAATAAAACACTATTTTTGGAAAGAACCAGAGTTGTTCAAAATTTGTCCAAATTAAATTATTCGACGATGTGTTCCTGATAGTGAATTTCAAAGTATTTTAACTTTTTGCCACTCATTAGCTTATGGGGGACATTTTAGTGGAAAAAAATAGTAGCAAAAGTACTGCAAAGTGAATTTTACTGGCCAACATTATTTAAGGATGCTCATGATTTTTGTCGTAATTATTTGAGATGTTAATAAATAAGAAATATTTCAAGAAAAGATATGATGCTCCTATCCCTAATTTTAGTAGTTGAAATCTTTGATATTTGGGAAATTGACTTTATGGGCCCATTTCCTTCCTCTTATGGTTATGAATATATTCTGGTGGTAGTAGGTTATATTTCTAAGTGGATAGAAGCTATGGCAACATGAACCAATAATCATAAGGTAGTAATCAAATTTATCCAAAGGAATATTATAAGTCGGTTTGGTTGTCCTAGAGCCATAATTAGTGACGGGGGTACACACTTCATGAATAGGCACTTTGAAGCATTGATGAAGAAATATGGAATAACACATAGAATAGCCATCCCATATCACCCCCAAACCAATGGACAAGTTGAAGTTCTCAATAGGAAAATAAAAAAGATCTTAGAGAAAATGGTTAGGCCCCATCGTAAAGATTGGTTCGAGAGATTAGATGATGCACTATGAGCCTACCATACTGCTTAGAAAACCCCCTATAGGAATGTCTCCTTACTGGCTTGTTTTTGAAAAACCTTATCATCTGCTGGTAGAATTAGAGAACTATGCATATTGGACAATAAGAAAATTTAACTTTGATATGAAAAATATAGGGTCAAAAAGAAGACTACAATTAAATAAATTAGAGAAGTTACGTAATGAGGCATACGAGAGCGCTAAAATCTATAAGGCTCGAACCAAAGCTTACCATGATAAAATCATTTCAAGAAAAATATTCGAACCTAATAAAAAATTATGGCTCTTTAATTCTAGATTAAGGCTATTCCTTGGTAAACTTTGCTCACATTGGGATGGACCATTCAATGTGACCCAAGTTGTTCCCCATGGAGCTATAGAACTTAAAGACCCAAAATAGAAAAATACTTTTAAGGTTAATGGCCAACGGATTAAACAATATGTGGATGGTATAAGGGATGGCGAGCAAATTGAGTTAGTGGATCTAGTTGAACCAGTCTATGAACCATCATAAATTTTTGGCCTGGTCTGGTTGAAGATCTTAAACTTAGCGCTTGTTGGAAGGAAACCCATCATGTTATTTTTTTAAAATTTTTAGTTTTGATTTTTGTAGAAAACTAATAAAGACGATTAGCCTAAGTTGGGGGGAGTACATCAACAATATCCTATATAAATCTAATGGAGTATAATGAAGGACCTGCAAATAGCAAACTAGGTGGTATACCTTCTTAATAAATATTTTTATTTTTTTCTTCTTTCATTGAGGATAATGAAAATTAAGTTGGAGGGAGAATAACTAATTTTAATTTGAGCGAGTCCTCGAGTATGATTTAAAATAATTAGCTTTATGTACCCAAACTTTATTTTGATTAAAAGCTAATTAGGCACCCTAATCAATTAGTGATTAATGGCCTAGATTATTTTAGAGATATTGAGGAAAGAATTATTAAGAAAATTCAATGAATGGTAGAGTTTGATGGGATGCTTACAAGGTTTCTAGCTCTACTTTCGAAACTTTTTTAAAAATTAATTACAGTAAAAATAAAAATTAATCTAATTAATTTATAAAAACTATAGATCTGATCTACAAATCTTACAATATCAAAATTTAATATGATATATATGCATGCAATTAAATCTAAAAATAAAAACTATGAGCAGTAAAATATTTTTTATTATGCTACGTGTTAAGGACATGTTACCTTGCGCGGATAGATGATCTCCACAATCAAGTCACCACTGATGTGAACACTAGATAGATCTGATCATCATGATGTAGCCACATATATATCTGGCCTCGATGGATGGTCCACACGAGATCCTGATCTCAATCGGCTCCTCTCAAGTGCTAGCTCGATGAAGAATGCTTTTGATAGCTAGATCTAATCAAATAATTTTGATCTCCCTCCATCAAAACTTTGGATGCTTTGGATTAGTAGGATGGGTAGAAGAGAGGATGAGAAAGTACTCAAGAAAATCTCATGAAGATCTGACGCTCAGATCTTGCAAAATCAGAACAGAAATCCTAGATCAAGATCTAGGGCAGCATAGCACTCAAAACCTTGGCACCTAGTTTTCTCTCCCAATTATCTTCTCAGATTTTTTTTTTCTTATTTTTTCTCATACTGGGAATGGCTCATGTACCAAATGGGAATCTCTTAAAAGTTGTGCACATCCCAAAAAAAATTTGTGGAATTATTTAGAGGGTGCACAAGAGAGATGGCATGAGGGAGAGTTTTGGATGAGGTGGTTTCCTATTTGAATTTCAAACCCATTTGAATTCAAATTGAAACCAGATCATGCTAATCCATTTGGGTGTGACAAGGGAGCGGGTAGCCTTCTTTTGCATGGAAAATTATTCATGAGAACATCTTTCTCATGGAGAAAAAAAATGGTGCAAAGAGGGTGAGGTGGCACATGGAAGACTAGGTTAAAATAGTCTCATAATTATTCATCTAATTGAACCAACCGAATCTAAATTGGTTAGTCCCAATTAGACCAGATTAAATCCAACACATTTAAGCTTAATTAGGCTCAGATAAATTCTAATCAGATCAAAAATTAAATAAGCCCAACCCCTGATTAAATCAGCAATCATATTTCCTCGGCGATTAGGTCATCTCATAACCTAATTGGGTCAAACCCAACTGAATCTAATTCAATTGGACTTGATCCAAAAATAATTACTCAATCAAATTGAGTTAATTAGTGATTAAATTATTAATTAAATTTCTTATAAATATAGAATTCAAATCTAGTGGGTATCCAGACAATAGAGTTCCATCAAAATAAAATTCTTGATCGAAGAGTCACAAACCAGTGGGACTCTTGATCTCGATGTCCAAAATGAGTGGAACTCATGATCACAGAGTCCTAGATAAGTAGGACTCAGAGTCCTAGAGTAGTAGGCATTGAGATTTGTGATGCTTCCAAGCTTTGGGAGGCCACAGGAGGAGTCAAGATGTTGGCTCTAGGAGACTAGGATGGGTGTGAGTTCTAGGATTAGGATAGAAGTTGTCCTAGGATGAAGATGGCATATAGCCCTGCACGGGCTCGAGGTTTAGGTGTGAGAACCTTGAGGGGGCTTCGTAGGTGCTCCGAAGACCTGGACATAAGGTGGAGTAAAGGACCAAAGCCAAGAAAAAGAATCAGCCAACACAAGAGGTAGGCACACAGGTAGGCTGACTCGGATATGCAGCCAAGCCGGCTATCTCAGGTAGATAGAAGACAGTGTTCGAACGAGATGCAGTCGAGCCAGCTCGACTTCTGAGCGAGTCAGCTCGATGGTGGTGATAGAACAGATTAGGTTTTCTGTCTGATCTTAGATTGAGATTAATCCAAGGGGTCTTAAGGCCTGGTCCAATAAGGTCACCCATGTATGGGTCGAAACTAGATTCAGGGGATAAGAGCATATCAGACATATGTACATGGGCTTGGTGAGTGCTTTCATGTATTGGATTAGCTAGGAGAGTTTTTGGTCGGACCTAATAGCTATGTATAAATACATAAGATATATGAGGATTTTATAACGTGAAATCAATACAGATCTTTTCTCCCTCAATCTCTCTTCTCTCTTCTCTCTCAAGTTGCTGCCCCAAGGGGGCGCCTTCCTATAGCCTAAGGAGGAAGGCACCCCATCATATATCTAGATTGGTGGATCGATGATCTGCTGCCATAAAGAACGTCAAAGGTCTCTTCACGTCCATGCTAAAGATCAGGGGTTTTCGCTATAATTGGTATCAGAGCTAGGTGATGCCAGTATGATGCACAATATTTAGTATCAGAGCCTGATGGTGAGTGAGAGCGATAGAAAAGTCATACAGGATGAAATCAAAAATTTGTATAAGTATTCCATGGTATGTCTCAGATTTATATTTATTATTGTTGTGGTTTGGCCAACCGAAAGTAGTGGATTGAAGGTGGAGGCTAAGAGGATTAGCGGAAAGGGTTTTTCTCGAGATGGAAGGTTTGGATGTATGATTTACTGATCGATCTTGGTTGGAGAGACTGGGGTGTATGAGTAACAGGGTTCCCTAGGAAGATAGGCAGTGTGGGACTGTTTGGCTATTGAAGAGAGATTTTCCAAGGGGTAATGGTCGAAGGAAGGTTGAAAAAGCGACTATACATCCTTCGATTATAGGAAGGTGGGAAAGTAGTCGGGGATGCATTCAGCAGTTCGACTAGAGCATGAATTTATGAAGCCTTAGGGGTGATGGAGATGGTTGATCCATGGAGCATCGCAGCAGGTTTAGAGAAGGCGAAGATCCTCGATGGTTTCGAAGGTGCCCATGGGGTTGCGGAGTATCCAAAATAGGAGTTGCGATGATTAAGGTCTAGTAGGTCAGGGCTAAATGGTTGATCTTACATTAGGGTTCTTCTATAGGTGCACCAGGGAGAGTTGCAATTCAGATGGAGGATGGGTTATATACAGCAAGAGAGGATCTGGATACCTATGAGGAGATGGTGTTGAGATGAGGTAGGGAGCGTCGGAGTGCTATAGTAGCGCTTTCCTAGAGGCATGGGGCTGAGAGAGGCTCGATGGTACAGCAGCCGAGGGAGGTATCTCAGTAGAGAGTGTCAGGGGCATCTCAAGGAGACTGAGAGTAGATCTCAAGAAGAGCCAAGAAGTCTCAAGAGCCTCAGGATGAGATAGATGGGTCTGAGCCCAGGACAAGATTTGAGCTGTAGTTTCTCCGGGCGTAACTAAAGTGATGGTTGGTGTAAGAGCAGAAGAGGAGAAGTGCTAGGATGAAATTTTCTATGGTTCAATCATTGGATTCAGAGGAGTTGGATGAGCTCTTGAATTTCAAAGGTACCCACGGGTTGCGAAGATATCCAAGACGGCTTCGAAGGGGGTCCGTGGAGTACGGAGAGTCTGAAGTAGCAGCGATAGTGTTCGAGGTACAGTGGTAGGTCCAGCAATCCAGCATTCGATGGTTAGCCTCGGATGACTCGAGTACAGAGTCAAGATCTTCTGTGGCATTAGGTGAACTTCGATTTCAAGTGAAGCACCGGGCAGATGTGGCTTCACCGGTGGAGATGTGATACGAGTTCAGAGAGGAGGAGTGCAGGAGGATCAATATCCTAGCACCAACACTGGAGATGCATAGTTCCAGATGGAGCAGTACATGCGGGAAGGATAGACGAAGTTTTGAGAAAGTCATGTTAGGATATGCAGTGAGTGCTAGTACAGAAATGCTATGGAATCTCAAAGAAAGTCTAAAATAATTGATGCAGCTGCTAAGCAGAATGGTTCCTATAATTTTTAGGATGGTGTAGTAGAAGCAAGCCAAGGTCTTCAGCAGTAAAGGTGGTCATCCCAAAGGCCTCAAAGGATGTACAATAGCTAAAGAGGATTGGCAAAGGCGATGTTTGCACAAGGAGCTGTTAGGGTGTGCAGGGATAGTAGGATCGTGCAGGAGGGCATTGCCAGAAGTTTGCCAAGGCTTGGATGCATCAAGATGGAGATTGTTAGAATTTATGGTTCTCCCAAGTCCTGAGAGGCCATAAGAGGATTTAGGATGTTGGCTCCGAGGGACTAGGATGGGTGTGAGTCCTAGGGCTAGGATAGGAGCTGTCCTAGGATGAAGACGGTGTATAGTCCAGCACGGACTCAAGGTTTAGGTGTGAGGACCTTAAGGGGGCTTGATAGGTGCTCCAGAGGCCTGAAATATGAGGTAGAGCAAAGGATCAAAGCCAAAGAAATGAATCAGACAATACAAGGGGCTGGCACACTAGTAGGCTAGCTCGGATATGTGCCGAGCTGGCTCAGGCAGAGATCGAACCAGCTCAGGGTGCAAATGAGCTGGCTGTCTCAGGCAGATAGAAGACAGTGTTCAGATAAGATGCAATTGAGTCAGCTCGATGATGGCATACAGAATAGGTCGGATTTTCTATCTGGTCTTAGATTGGGATTAATCCAAAGGGTCTTAAGGCCTGATCTAATAAGGTCTTAAGGGAGCTAACTCATGTATGGGTCGGGACTAGATCTAGGGGATGAGAGCATGTGAGACATATGTACATGAGCTTGGTGAGTGCTTTCAAATATTGGATTAGCCAGGAGAGTTTTTGATCGGGCCTAATAGCTAGTATAAATACATAGGATGTATTAGGATTTTATAACGTAAAATCAATACAGATCTTTTCTCTCTTAATTTCTCTTCTCTCTTCTTTCTAGAGTTGCCACCCCAAGGGGGCACCTCCCACAAGCCCAAGGAGGAAGGCACCCCATCACATATCCAGATTGGTGGATCGGTGATCTGCTACCATAGAGAACGTCAAAGATCTCCTCAGGTCCATGCTAAAGATCAGGGGTTTTCGCTGTAATTGGTATCAGAGCTAGGTAATGCCAGGATGATGCACAATAGTAGGACTCTTGGTTGAAGAGTTTCAGTCTAGTAGGATTTTTGACCACAGAGTTCCAGTCCACTAGGACTTTTGATCACAGAGTGCCAAACAACCAGGACTTAGAGTCCTAATGCAGTAAAACTCTTGATCAAAGAGTCCCAATCTAGTAGGACTCTTGACCATAGAGTTTCAATCCAATGGAACTCTTCACTAGCCATTAGATCAAGTAGGAATCTCTAGTGTGTGTAACCCTGCAGGTTTGAACCTAAGCTGGTAGCACAGAAACCACTTCCTGTACTAATTGAAGTGATCATCTAGCAATGGTAATCGACATCCAAATAGGTCGAATAGTCATAATTACAACATTTAGAACTCACGTGAATATGGTTACCGCATAATTCATCCCTTGGACCTTTGTGTATGAGGATGACTCAGAGTTAAATTATCAACTCTAAAAGATACATCCAAATCATGTCTCAAAGCAATTAGCCCTGTGACTCCTCACTAGGACTATCCTGGCCAAGAATTTGCTAAATTAAAATACAATTGAATACAACTTCTGAATCGGAGTGGTCAATCCCATCTTGACTCACACACCAACTCCTTACGTACTTGACTGTGCTCAGAAATCTTCCATCATTGAATTAGAAATTCAGATAGTCCGACACCAAAGCATAGTGAGTTGCTTGAAAGCCACCGTGGTGATCTCAGATTGGAGGGATACTTATACTCATATTCCATTCGTGCAAATCTTGACAATAGAAAAGCTCCGAAGTTGGTCACGTTCAGTGTAGATGTACCCCTATATCTCACCTATATACCATAGCAGTATCTCCACACTCCTTGGTTTAGAGGATAACCAACCCATATAGCACACAACGACCTACACTCGATAAATGTTGTCATTCTTAGTAACAACGTATCATTTGATCGCAAATAGATTTAAGGACTAAATGATAAATCCTTCTTTGTCGATTCTAAATAGTCCTAAGGACATCGCCACAACATAGAAGTTCATTAGAAGATGTAAGAATTTATGATGACAAAATGCCAAAATAAATTTTATTTATTAATAATTCATATAAAAATATAAAAAATAGTACAACCATCAATAAATTGATGATTGGCTTTGGAACACTATTTTGAATAATCTTTTATTTGGACTAAAGCCAATCGATGCTATATCTAATGCCCACCTTCGACTTGAAGTCGTTGAACTCCTTCACTGCAATGGCTTTAGTGAATGGGTCGGCCAGGTTCTTCTTTTCGTCAATCTTCTAAAGGTCATTGTCATCTCGATCCATGATCTTCCAAATAAGGTGGTAGCGGTGCAGAATATGTTTCATCCATTGGTGTGCCTTTGGTTCCTTCGTTTGAGCAATGGCTCCAGAGCTATCATAGTAGAGCATAATTGGACCATCGAGGAAGGATGCTACTCCAAGCTTGATGATGAATTTTCTCAGCCACATCGCTTCTTTGGTAGCATCTGATGCAGCAACATACTCTGCCTCATAAATTGAGTCAGCTATAGTATATTGCTTAGAACTCTTCCAGCAGATAGCTCCACCATTAAGGATAAACACATACCCCGACACACTTTTGCCGTCATCATGATCAGACTGAAAATTGAAGTCTATAAACCCAACAAGTCTTAGGTCTGACTCGCCATAAACAAGCCACTGATCCTTAGTATTTCTTAAATACTTCAGGATGGTTTTAACAACCTTCCAGTGATTCTTCTCTAGATCAAATTGGTATCTACTCACTACCCCTAGTGAGTATGCCACATCTGATCATGTACATATCATGACGTACATAATAGAGCCCACTACCAAAGCATATAAAATTTTATTCATACGCTCTCTCTCTTGAGGTGTTGTCGGACAATCCCTCTTTGAGAGAGAAATTTCATGGCTTATCGATAGATAGCCCTTCTTGGAATTCTTCATGCTGAACCTCTTTAGCATAGTGTCAATGTACGTGGACTGGGATAAGCTAAGCAATCTTTTAGATCTTTCTCTATAGATCTTCATCCCTAGGATGTAGGAAGCTTCTTTCAAATCCTTTATGGAGAACTATGACGACAGTCAGATCTTTATTCCTTGTAATATAGGGACATCATTCTCGATTAAAAGAATATCATCTACATACAATATCAGGAATACAACCGTTGGACTATTAGCCCACTTGTATATCCAGGACTCTTCTCCGTTCTTAATGAAGTAATATGTCTTGATCGTCGTATCAAAACGTATGTTCTAACTCCTAGATTCCTGCTTCAGTCTATAAATGGACATTTGAAGCTTGCACACCTTAGACTCATCTATGAATGTGAACTCTTCAGGTTGTATCATATACACCTCTTCATCCAGCTCTCTATTTGAAAAAACTATTTCACATCCATCTACCAGATTTCATAGTCCAGATGGGCAGCTATCAGAAGCATGATCCGAATGGATTTGAGCATTGCCATAGAAGAAAACGTCTCATCATAGTCTATACTATAACATTGATGATACCTCTTGGCAACCAGACGGGCTTTATAGATCTCCATCTTTCCGTTTGTGCCCTTTTTTTTTCTTGAAGATCCACTTATACTCTATGGATTTTATCCCTTCAGGTGGGTCAACCAATGTCCATACATCGTTGACCTTCATAGACTCCATTTTGGATTTCATGACCTCAAGCTATTTCTCAGAGTCGGATCTCTACATTGCATCCATGTAAGTGATCGGATCCTCATCATTCTCATCGAGTTCGACGGGATCACCATTTTGGACTAAAAAATCATAGTATCTGTTCGATTGACATGGTACTCTATCAGACCGTCTTAAAGGTACAGATTCAATGGGCTTCAGATTTGATCTAATCAAATTCGATTCAGGTTCAGCAATTTGTATCAATTTTTCCAACTGTCGAACTTTCTCAAGTTCGACTTTAAAAGCATTTGTTCCTTCACCAAGAAACTCCCTTTCCAAGAAGACTGCCTTAAGGCTGACAAATATTTTTTGTTCATCAGTGAGGTAGAGGTTATATCTTATGGTCTCTTTTGGATATCCTATGAAATAATACTTGTTAGATCTAGGTCCAAGCTTGTCCATTACTAAATATTTGACATAAGCCAGATACCCCCAAACCATAAGATGCAAGAGTACTGGCTTATGTCTTGTCTATATCTCATATGGTATTTTGGAAACTGACTTACTTGGAACCCTATTTAGAAGGTAATAGGCTGACTCAAGCACATATCCCCATAAGGATATAAGCAGACCAGCAAACCCTATTATAGATCGAGCCATGTCCAATTAGGTTCGATTCCTCCTTTCAGACACACCATTATGCTGTGGTGTTCCAGAAGGAGTTCATTGGGAGAGAATTTCATTCTCTCCTAGATATGTCAAAAATTTGCTAGAAAGGTATTCACCCCCTCGATCAGATCGAAGTATTTTAATACTTTTTTTAATTTATTTTTCTATCTCATTATGGAATAGTTTGAATATTTTAAACGACTCCGACTTATGCTTCATTAAATAGACATACCCATACCTCGATAGGTCATCCGTGAAGGTTATAAAGTAGAAATATCTATCTCTAACACTTGAGCTCATGGGTCCATATATATCAGAATGTACTAGACTCAGGAGTTCATTAGCTCGCTCATCTTTTTTAGTAAAAGATGATTTGGTCATTTTACTAAGTAGATAGGACTCACAGGTTGAAAGTGATTCACAATCACCAACTTCAAGAATTTCTTCTTGAGCAAACCTATTTATTATGTTCTTGTTGATATGACCTAGCCTATAGTGCCAAAGGTAGACTTCTGACACATCATTTAATCTAGGGCATTTATTGGAGGATTTGACCATATTAACAACTATGAGAATAAATAAATATCGTTATTCAATTATCCAACATAAATTATAACACCATTCAAAATGATATCACAAAAGTTTTCTTTTATTAAAAATTGATAATTGTTCTTGGCCAAAAGGCCTACAGAAATAATATTCAATAAAAAATTTGGTAGAAGTGACATTCACTAAGAACAACTTTATAAGAATTGATTATAAGGTTCATGGTTCTTAAAGCTAGAATTAGAACTTCTCTTCCATCTCCAACGTTCAGAAACCTCTCGCCTTCATCAAATCTTCTATTGATCTATAAATTCTGCATCAAATTATAAATATGATAAGATCTTCCAATATTTAATACCCAGACAGTAGTATCACATATAGAGAAGTTGCAAGGTGTTATCATATAATTACCTTGCCCAGCAATAGCTTGCTTCTTTCTCGGCCTGTTCGGATTCAGGGAGGCATGTACTGAGGATAATTTTTCTTTTAATGCCCCTACTTCTTGCAAAAGAAGCACTCCATCTAGCTCTGGTTGTGCTTGCACTTTTTGGTCTGACCCTGTGCATTCATCTCGACATGAGGCTGCACCTTCTTGTTCTTCTTCTTCTTGTTCTTCTTTCTTTTCTTAAAGGGTCAACGATCAGAAGAAGATCCTCCCACAACATTCATCATCTTCTTATGGAGCTGGTGATCCTTCTTAAAGTTCTACAATAATCCTAATAAACCATGGTAGTTTACTGTAGGCTTTGTCATTCTAAAATATGTAAGAAAGGGGAGGAAGGATTTGGGCAAAGAATTCAGGATTGCATCCTTCTCGAGCTGCTCGTGTAGGAGGAAGCCTAGCTTACTTAGGTGCTTAATCATCTTGATCACGTACAATACATGATCGGTGACTGAGGCCCCATCCCTCATTCGAGCATTGAAAATGACATAATTAGTCTTATGCCTTTCAACATCGTCAGACATGCCAAAGGAGTTGTTCAATATTTAAAGCATCTTCTATGATTGGATATTTTTGAACCTGTAGCTGAACTCATCATTCATTACCGTTAGCATGATGCATTGAATAGCGGTACAATTATTGAGCCACTTCTAATAAGTATCTCTGACCGTGCCTCTTATGTTCAGAGCTGGCTTCTCAGGTGCTAGATTCGTCAATACATACAAGATCCGCTCATGCTCCAAGATAATTTTCAACTATTGATACCAGCTATCGAAGTTGGATTCCATTAATTTATCATTGTCTAACAACGATCGGAGCAATAGCGTAGTGGCCATTTCTGCATTAAGAAAAATCAAATCTAATTAGTATATGAATTATTAATCCTAAAGACTTGGACTTTAGTCTAAAGATCCTCCCACTATTTTATACGAACTGATAGCCTTTACCTCTAATTCAAGAAATTATTTTAATTTTTTAGTGGATATTAGAATCCACATAGACTATACACGAGCCCAACTTTGGTTGGTTAACCCATGTGTATTTATGGATAGGTTCATAATCAATTATTTCTCTAAACAACTTCTAGTATTTTAATTTTATCCCAAAAACCTAATCAATAGGCTTTGGTCTCCACTAAAAAGATTCGATTAGGTCCAACCATTAATATGACCATATTTGGTATATCTGACCAATGAATGATTAGGCCTGACTTTGGCCGACCAACCTGACCACCATTAGAAAGACATGACCAAATCATCATATTATGAATGATAATTCCATCAGTCAATAAGCACCATGCCTTTGGGCCTCCAATGATTATTAAATTAATGGATCCATTATCACTCAACTTAATGGGAGACTATGACTTAGTTATCACCATAACTTTATCATTTTAAGAACCTAATAATTTTAGAGAATTTTATTAATTAATTTTTTTTAAAAAAGAGAAGAATTAATCAGTCAATTTTGATCCTCCCACTGACTATACCAAGTCAGATCAAAAAGGACCTAATTCAAGCCGATATTAGGAGCACCTAAATCAATCGCACTGATTTACCTAATTGACATGGGTGGGCCCAAATTAAAACCTATCTCACCAGGATGGCCAGGTAAGTGAGATTAGTGAAAGGGATATGCCATTAACTTATTAAAGATCGAATCAGTATGAGTAGCTCCCAATTAAAAATCATTGGTCTGAACTGCCAGACTTACCTTAGACACCATCTAGTTCATTATTTTCAATTTGACCAACCTAGCAATTTCAGATTCGACTGCATAGCCACGAATCAAGTTCATTTGGTCCTCATTAAAGGCATGGACTTGACCAACTATAACTATTGTAATTGAGTCTAAAGAATCCTTAACCTAATCTAAATCAATATTTAGTTAGATTTAATCAATTACTCTAAATTAGTTCATTATTTAACTAACCTTAGGTCTAATCCAATTAATGGACCTAATTCATCTAACCCAATAATCCATATTTTATGATTAATGACTTAAGATCTTTAATTCACAATTCTAGACCCTAATTCAACATACTTAATTCTTAATTAAGTTTTTTTGGACTGAGAGTTGGGGTTCGGCATTTCAAAAATATTTTTTAATATTTTAAAAGGTTCAACACAACTTAGCACTGTTAACCAAATGGGTCAATCTATTTCAAAAAATTGGGTTGGCTCATTTCACAAATAGTACTAGTTATAGGTTTTAATCTAGATCTATGTATAATACATAAAAAAATCATGAATCAAATTAGATCTAATCTAAACTCTTATTCATGATTAAAAATTAGAATAAAATTATATAATCAAATCATAAAAAATATTAGATTAAATCTAAAATTTTATGATTTAATGATCTAGATCAGCACGTACCAGGACAACCTACACTGTAGGGGTAAACCCTATAGCAGGACAACCTACAGTTCGTGCGATCATATTATTTTATTTTTAGATCTAAAAAATTAGATTATTATTTAGATCTAATCTAAAAATAATCTAAACATGTATATAGATCATATTAAATAACTTGGATGCTCTGATATTATTGATAGGATGCTTGCAGGATATCTAGCTCTACTTTCAAAACTTTTTAAAAATTAATTATAGTAAAAATAAAAATTAATCTAATTAATTTATAAAAGTTATAGATCTAATCTACAAATTTTATAATATCAAGATCTGATATGATATATATATGCAAATAATTAAATCTGAAAATAAAAACTATGAGCAGTAAAACAACTTTTACTATACTATGTGTTTAGAACACATTACCTTGCGTGGGTATATGATCTCTACAATCAAGTCACCATCGATGTGAATACTAGGTCGATTTGATCATCACGGCATAGCCACACATGCATCTAACCTCCATGGATGGTCCACATAAGAATCTGATCCCAATCGACTCCTCCCGAGTGCTAGCTCAATGAAGAATGCTCCTAACAACTAGATCTGATCGAATAATTTCGATCTTCCTCCATCAAAACATTGGATGCTTTGAATTAGTAGGATGGGTAGAACAGAGGATGAGGAAGTACTCAAAAAAATCTCATGAAGATCTGACGCTCAAATCTTGCAAAATTAGAATAGAAACCCTAGATCAAGATCTAGGGCAGCACAACACTCAAAACCTTGGCACCTAGTTTTCTCTCCCAATGTTCTTCTTAGATTTTTTTTTTTAATTTTTTCTCACACTGGGAATAGCTCATGCACCAGATGGGAATCTCTTAAAAGTTATGCACATCCTAAAAAAAATTCATGGAATTATTTAGAGGTGCACAAGAGAGATGGCATGAGGGAGAGTTTTGGATGAGGTGGTTTCCTATTTGAATTCAAAACCCATTTGAATTCAAATTGAAACCAGATCATGCTGATCCATTTGGGGCATAAGAAGGGAGGGTGCAATCCTTCTTTTTTTGTGGAAAATCATTCATGAGAACATCTTTCTCGTGGAGAAAAAGAATGGTGCAAAGAGGGTGAGGCGGCATGTGGAAGAATAGGTCAAACTAGTCTCATAATTATTCATCTAATTGAACCAACTGAATCTAAATTGGTTAGGTCCAATTAGACCAAATTAAACCTAACTCATTTAGGCTTAATTAGGCTCAATTAAATCCTAATCAGATTAGAAATTAAATAAGCACAATCCCTGATCAAATTAGCGATCATACTTCCTCAGCGATTAGGTTATCTCATAGCCTAATCGGGTCAAATTCAACTGAATCAAATTCAATTAAACTTGATCCAAAAATAATTATTCAATCAAATTAAGTTAATTAATGATCAAATTACTAATTAAATTTTTCATAAATATAGAGTCCAAATTCAATGGGTATCCGAACAAGAGAGTCCCATCAAAATAAAACTCTTGGTCGAAGAGTCCCAAACTAATGGGACTCTTGATTTCGATGTCTGAAATGAGTGAAACTCATGATCATAGAGTCCAGACTCTTGATCATAGAGTTTCAGATAAGTAGAACTCAGAGTCTCAGAGTAGTAGGACTCTTGATTGAAGAGTCCAAATCTAGTGGGACTCTTGATCATAGAGTCCCAGTCTACTAGGACTCTTGATCACAAAGTCCCAAACAACCAGAACTCAGAGTTCTAATGCAGTAAGATTCTTGGTTGAAGAGTTTCAGTCCAATGGGACTCTTGACCATAGAGTTTTAGTGTTGAAAAATATATTCTAAAGCCAATTATCTAGGTTGTAGATGGTTGAGCTAAATATAATTTATACTTAAATTTTATTTAAATAAAATTATTGTTCTGGCAATTTCATTATTTTGTGCATTTTTCTATAATGAACTCTTTGTGATAAAGTTCTTAGGACTATTTAGACTCGACAAGAAGAATTTGTCATTTAATCCTTAAACTGATTGCGATCAAATAATTTGTTGTTACCTAGGACGACAACGTTAATCAAGAGTAAGTCATTGTATGCCATAAGTGTTGGTTGTCCTCTTAACCAAGAAGCATGGTGATGCTGTTATGGCATGCAGATAAAATATAGGGATATATTTCACTGATTATTATCCAACTGCGAAGTTCTCTTCTGCCAAAATTTTTCATGAAGGATACGGGTATATGTGTCCCTTAGACCTGAGATTACCATGGTGACTTGCAAGTAACTCACTATACTTAAGTACCAGACTACTTGAATTTCTAATTCAATGATGAAAGGCTACTGCATGCAGTCAAGTACTTGACTTGTCAGTGCATGAGTCAAGATGGGATTGACCCCTCCAAGTGTTGGAGCAAGTGCATCGTTGTATTTTAATTTAGCAAATCCTCAGTCGGGGTAGTCCATATGATGGATGCTAAATTTTAAAATATAATGTAGATGAATTTTTAGGATTGGCAGTAAATCCTAGATCATCCTATGAGCATTATGGTCAAGAGGATGAATTATACAGTAGCCATATGCCACAGATTTGTTAATATTGTGTTGTAATTTTCGATCTATCCAGACATCGAGTACCATTACTAGAGGGTCATATCGATTGGAACAGAAATTTAGTTTCAATACTACCGACTTAGGATTCGAACCTATGGGATCATACACTATAGAAATTCCTACCTAATTTGATGGCTGATCGGGAGTCCCACTAGATTGGAACTCAGATATTTATTGAAAGATTAATTAGCAATTAGAGTGTCGATTAGTTTAATTTAATTGAGCGATGAGAAATTGATCAAGTCTAATTAAATTTGATTCAATTAAGTTTGATCTGATCAGATCATGTGATGATCTAATCGCTTAGGGAGATGGACCCTAATTTAATCAAGGATTGGACTCGATTAATTTCTAATTTGATTAGAAATTAACTAAGTTGGATTATGCCTAATTTGGTTGGGTTTGATCTAGTCTAGTTGGTTAAGATAAATTGATTTGGTTGAAACCAATTTGGATAAATTTGGATAAATTCAAAGTAAGTTTGAATTTAAACATCTATCTCCCTGCGCCATTGATCTTTGACCTATTCTCCTTCTCAATGCATAGTGGGAATGTGCGTGGGATTTCTCCATGCCAAAAGAGTGTTTGTGCCTCCCCTATTCCTACCCTTGACCTGGTCCAAGCATTGAATCAGATCAAATTGAGAGCAAGTTGAATTTTGAATTCAACTTGTATTGGTTAGTTTGATTAAAACTTTTCAAATCCCTCTCATTCTTATCTTTTCTCCACGCCTTCCCATTTGTTCGATCATAATTTTATTTATGCGCACATAGTAGGAGAGTCCTTCTACATGTTAAACATTGGGATGGGTGATGGAATGAGATAAGGAATCCTCTTGAATTTTGAATTCAAGAGAATTGGTTGAAACAAGTTCAACCAAACATATCCTTATCCTCCCATGCATTGACGCCTATTAAAATAGAATTTTTTCTAGACGTGTGCAAGCAAGATGCCTTAGGAATGTGTGGGTGTGCATGAGATATCAGAGGAAATTTTGTGAGACAAAAGTTAGAGAGGGGTGCATCTCTTTTGGCATGAGATTTTCCAAAGAGAGAGGAGTGTCAAGGTCCTCATAGGTGTGTGCTAAAATCTTAGAGTTGGAACTCTAGATTTTGGGTGGAGAGTTTGAGCGCCAAATCTCCACCAGCTTTCACCACCATCTCATCTTTCTTCATTGCATCTTCTGATTTCTGGAGCATCTAGAAGATCATGAGCAATTTGTCAATTAGATCGATGAAGATCAGCCATCGAAGGCCTCGGAGAGGAGCTAGCATTCCGAAGGGGCTGATCAGGACCAGAGGCTTTGTGTGGACTCACTGTAAAGGCCAGACATGTGTGTGATTGTAGCGTGATATGGGAGCAATTTTTTGATGGATCCAAATTGCGATGATCATCTACTCATGCATAGGTACTATGTTCTAAACATAGATTGATCAGCAAAAGTGATTTGCTGATCGATTATATTTTATTTTTCTAATGTATATTAACATGTCACAGATCCTAAAGTAAGATTTTGTGATTAGATCATAGTATGTAGTAAATTAATGTAGATTAATTTAGCTTCTGCTGTCATATATTTCGAAAAAGTTTCGAAAAGCATGCCCTAAATCCTACTAGTTTTCCATCAAATGGTATCAAAGCACCAAATTGCTTGACATATTTTTATGTAAATTAGAAAGATTTAATATGTAACACAATGATCATATAGACTGTAGGTTATCCTACTGTAAGGTTTATCCCTTACGGTGGAGAGGTTGTCTGGTACGTTGCAATCTATAACATTGATTATAAAAAATTTTAGATGTGATCTAATGAATTTTTATGATATATTTTAAATTAATTTTAATCTAAATTTCATCATGAATTAGTGTTTATATTAGATCTAAATATTTCATGATTTTTATGTAATGTACATGGGTTTAGATTAAACCTGAATAGGATCTTATGAAGGTTCTGTTCATTGGTCGAGCCGGCTATCTCAAAAATCAAGCTAGCTCGATCAGCGTGCTAGTCTGAAATGATCTTTTGGACTACTGCTCCAGTCGGCTTGATCCCTGACCGAGCTGGCTTGACTTTTGTTTGGGCATACTCGGATGGGATCCAAGCTGGCTCAATGGAATGAAAGCTTGTGGGTTTTTGCTCGAGCTGGCTGTCTCAAGAATCGAGCTGATTCAACGTCTGCTCGGACCAACTTGGATGAAATCTGAGCCAGCTCGATTGAGAAATTGGTCGAAACTATTTGCTGGCTATTTTTTCATTGAATAAACCTACAACTAGTGCTTGTTTGTGAAATAAGTCGATCTATTTTTGAAATGAGTCAACTTATTTAGTAAAATGGTGCTAGATTGTAAAGAACCTTTCAAAAGTTAAAAATTATTTTTCAAAATGCCGAACCACAATCCATTAGCCCAAAACTTAATTAAAAGGATTAAGTATTGTTTAGTAGGATCTAGAATTATGAATTAAAGATCCTAAGACATAAATATAAATCTGTGAATTAAAGGGTTAGATGAATTAGGTCCATTAATTGGGTTAGACCTAAGGTTAGTTAAAAAATGGATTAATCTAGAGTAGTTGATCAAATCTAACCAAGTGTTGAATTAGATTAGATCAAGAATACTCTAGACACAACTTCAATAGTTGTAGTTGGATGGGTCCATATCTTTAACGAGACCAAGATGGACTTAATTCATGGTTAAGCGGTCTAGTCCGAAATTACTAGGTTGATCGGATCAAACCTAATTAATCAGTTGGTGTCTAAAATAAATTTGATAGTTTAGATCAGTAGTTTTTAATTAGAAGCTACTCGTACTGATTCGATCTTTGATGAGTTAATGGCATATCCCTTCCACTGATCTCACTTACCTAGACGATATGGTCGATTAGGATTTTATTAGATCACTTAGTGATTCGAGCTGACCCATGTCACTAAGAATCAGTTTGACTGATTTCAATCAGTAAGACTGAATTAGGTATCCATGGACCTAAATTGATCCTAGTCCCAACCTATTGATTTGGTGAAGTCAGTGAAAGAATTTGACTTGGTAAAGTTAGTGAAAGAAATTAGTTCATGTCTTCTTTTAAATCATAAGTAAATTAAATCCTCTAAATTATTAGGTCTTAAAAAATGACTAAGTTATGAGGATAACTAAGTCATAGCCTCCCATTATGGTGAATAGTAATGAGTCCAATTTTTTGGATGGATATTGGAGGTGCCTTACACCTGGTGTTCATTTGGATATTGAAATTACTGTCCATCATATGATGATTAGGTCGCACTCTCTTAATAGTAATCAGGTTAGCCAGAGCTTTTCTCAGATCTGGTTATCATTGGTTTGATGCACTAAAGTCAATCATATTAATGGTTGGACCTAACTAGACCTTTTCAGTGGAGGTCAAAGCCTATTGAATTGGCTTCTGGGGCAAAACCTAAATACTAAAAATTATTTAAAAAAATAATTGATTGTAAACCTACTTGTAGATTCACACAAGTTAGCCAAAGCTTTTTTGGGGCCTATCTGTAGTCTATCTGGATTTCAGTACCCACTAAGGAGTTGGTGTAATTTCTCAAATTGAAAGTAGAGGCTATCAATTCGTTAAAATAGTAGGAGGACCTTTAGACTAAAGTCCAAATCTTTAGGGTTAATTAATTCAAGTACTAATTAGATTTTATATTTTTCTTTCAGATAAATAGAATGGCTAGTGTAAGTCTGCTCCATCTACTGTTAGACAGTGACAAGCATTTAGGACCTGAATATGAGAAGTCTAATGCTAGCCCTAATCAGACAGACCCAAAGAGGAATGGTCCTCTTGACTTGAATAGACTGAATAGTGAAAACCAGCAAAGAGTTGCTGGGCAAGAATGTTATATGATAATATCTTGCAATTTCACTGTTTGTGATACATCTACCTGGGTATTAGATATCGAAAGTCCAGTTCATATATGCAATTCATTACATGGACTTCAAATTGATAGAAAGTTTGAGAATGATGATAGATTCCTTAATGTTGAGGATGGAAGTAAAGTTTCAATCATAGCATTAAAAATTTTTGAGCTATTTTTCAAAAATAATAATATTGTCTTAAGTGATTGTCACTATTGTCCATCTTTTATGATGAACATAATATCTGTTGGACTTTTGGCCTAGGATGATTATTATTTATCAATAAAAAAAATTTATTATGATATCGTTATGAATGATGTTACAGTAATACAAGAATAATTAAGAAATAATATTTATATTTTATCACAGTCTATTAGTATAATATACATATCAAACAAACATCCAAAACTAGATCATATTTCTAATGCCTATCTTTGGCACTGTCGGCTAGATCATATAAACAAGAATATGATTAATAGGTTAGTTAAGAAAAATATCTTTGACATCAATGATTGTAAATCATTAAATACCTATGAGTCATGTCTTCTTGGTTAGATGACCAAATCATCTTTTACTGAAAAAGGTGAATGGACTATTGAGCTTCTAGGTCTAGTACATACTGATGTATATGAACCTATGAACACATGTGCTAGAGGTGGATTCTACTATTTTATTATATTTATTGATGATCTATCTAGATATGGGAATGTCAATCTTATGAAGAGTAAATTCGATTCGTTTGAAATGTTCAAACGATATTGAAATAGGATAGAAAAATAACTTGGGAAGAGTATTAAAACTTTTCGATCTGACTGAGGAGGTGAATACCTTTTCAATGAATTTCTGACATATCTAGGAGAGAATGAAATTCTCTCACAATGGATCTTTCCAGGAACACCACAGCATAGTGGTGTATCTGAATCGAACCCTGTTGGACATGGTTTGATCCATGATGGAGTTTGTGAGTCTACCAATTTTATTCTGAGGTTATACATTAGAGACTGCTTGCATTATTCTGATCAATGTTCTGAGCAAGTTTGTTGCAAAGACTCCATATGAGATATGGACTAGACGTAGGCCGACACTCTTACACCTTAGGATTTGGGGATGTCCGGCTTATGTAAAATGTTTGCAAGCAGAAAAGCTTGGATCTAGGTTCGATAAGTGCTTGTTCATAGGATACTCTAAGAAAACTAGGGGTTATTATTTCTACCATGTTGAAGAGCAAAAGATGTTCGTTAGCAATAAGACAGTCTTTTTGAAAAAGAAGTTTCTTGTGAAAAGAACTAATACCTCTAATGTTGAACTTAGTGAAGTTCGATAGGTGGAAGAACCAACACATTCTAATGAACCTACAGAACTAGATTTGATAAGATCAAACCTAGAGCCCGTTGTAGATGCATCCTTAAGGAGATCCAATAGAGTACCATATCAACCAGATAGATATTATGGTTTCTTGGTCCAAAATGGTGATCCTATCGAACTCGATGAGAATGATGAGGATCCGATCACCTACATGGATGCCATGCAGAGATTTGATTTCGATCAGTGGTTGGAAGCCATGAAGTCCGAAATGAAATTCATGAAGGTCAATAGTGTGTGGATACTGGTTGATCCACCTGAAGAGGTAAAATCTATTGGGTGTAAGTGGATTTTCAAAAGAAAAAGAGGCACAGATGGAAAGATGAAGACCTATAAGGCCTGTCTGGTTGCCAAGAGATATCATCAATGTTATGGTATTGACTATAACAAAATATTTTTTTCAATGGTAATGCTCAAGTCCATTCGAATTATACTTGCGATAGCAGCATACCTAGATTATGAGATCTAATAAATGGATGTGAAGACAGCTTTCCTAAATGGATAGTTGGATGAATAGGTGTATATGATATAGCATGAGGAATTCACATTCACAGATGAGTTCAAGGTGTGCAAGCTTCAGAGATCCATCTTAAAACAAAAATTTTGGACATGCATAGCTAGAAAAGAATGATAATTCAAATATGATCGAAAAGGATATTAGTACCAAAATAGAAGTTCTAAATGAAGGAATGAATATTCATACACATCTGTATCATATAAATCAGAGCATTATAATCGAATTATATCATACATAAACAGATAAGAATAGAAACATGTTTCATATTGATAAAGCCAAACAAAGAGTAGAGCTAACGTAGAGGAAGGGACATCTTAAAACAATATTTCAAAAGGGTCGATGAATAGAATGATTCATAAACAAAAATATACCCAACAAAAGTGCTAGAAAGATTGAAAAACTCAACCATCTTCTCAACAATATCAAATAGTTGGAGCAACAATTAAGCTAATCATAACACTCAAAATAGACTGAGAAATAAAACCTCTTTTAGAAACTCTAACAGAAAGATCAATTCAATTATAAAGCAATCAAAACACGAGATCATGTTACTTCCTCCAATTGAATATACATGATATAGATTTTCATTGGATGGATAAGCTACTTAGAATTTACATGCACATAGAACCTCTAATGACTTATCTTTATGTGAATAAAGAAAAACAAGGAGAAAGAACTAGCTCATATGACCAATAATCCTGTTGTTCCGTACTGATTAGTGTCATAGGGAATTCAAAATATCATGTATCCCTTGAAAAAGAGTAGGCTACTACTTCCAACCAAAATTCTATCTAGAGTTTGAATAAAGAAGTTGTGCAGCAATATATGAAGTTTAGTGTAAATGTGTTATCCTTCTTGAATACTAAAATAATATTACTGTCATCCTGTTATCTTCTTAATCACAATCCAAGGAAATACACCTTAGATTTTTGGAACAGGGCTTTAAGAATTCCTAATATAATTTAAAAGACTAAACAAAACTAATAAAAACTTTATTGTAGGAAAATTATAAATGACTTATAGAATATCAATAAATAAAAATGATCAAATCTTGAAGCATATTGCATACCATCCTAAGGTGTATTTTCATCCTTTGTATAGGAAAATCAGAAAAAACCACCATTAGATTCGATCAGGATCCTTCCTCTATGAGCACGATCGTGGAGGAGGTTAATGAAGATCCTTTTAGCATCCAAAAAAATAATCATAAATAAAAAGAACTTGAAGAGAAAAAAATCAGAAAGAAGAGAGGAAGAGGCTTATATGCGATGTCTCAAATCAGGTCTCAAGATGGCCCTTTTATAGCCATCTAACATAACCGTTTATGACCATTTGAGCTTTTATTGAATCATTAAGTTCTTTAATAAAGAGCTTAATGGTCAGCAAATAAAAACAAGATTAAATGCATATGATTGTTTATACTTTTATTTACCTATTAAATAAGGAGTCTAATGGTCAGAAAATAAAAATAAGATTAAATGCATATGACTGTTTGGACTTTTATTGATCCATTAACATCTGTAATTAGGAGCTCAATGGTTAGAAATTGAAAACAGAGTAATGAAAAGATTAATGGTACCATGAACACTTAAACAATAAAATTAAAAGATAAGGTTAAAATGCTTGAAGAAAAATTTTAGAAAAAAATTGAGTTTTTTTTTTGGATTTCTTTCAATAAAAAATAGATGCTTACATCACTTCATCCCTTGAGTGTTTCAGCCTCATTTTCTATTTCTTTTTCAAAAACTCCAAAGGAGTGATAGAACACTCTTACCTTGAAATAATATTGAAGAAAAATTTTACAAGCAAACAAGGCAGAAAAAGATCAAGAAAAAGAGAAGAACACAAGAAAAAAAAAGGAAAATGAGAATATCAAGCATGCGGCAGCAAAGGGTTTAACATCTAAAAAATTATATCCTATATTGTATACACCCCATAGCAGTGCACATCACCAATCACAATCACTTGTTTATGTAGGTTTTATTTATCAAGTGCCCGTCTCAATTTACCGTGAGCTGCTATGATCAGTGAGGGCCATGTGGTATACACCATGCAGGATATAATTTCTGTGAATATCCTAGTCACCAAGTCATGAGCATGCCAAATTCTCAAACAAATGGCAATTACCAATTGATCCCAACTGTGCCTTGGGGCCTCCTTAATCCTCTTTTCCCTCCAAACCATCCACAATAACATTAATGTTGGGGGAAGTCCCTTAACACCAAGGCAATCTTTCACATCAAACCAAACACGGTTTGTTGAAATTCCTGTGAAGAAGAAGATAAGCACTTGTTTGATTTGCCGCTCCACACAAACAGCAGATTGAAGAACCAGACCATCCTTTTCTTCAAAGAACCTCAGTTGTGTGGATTCGGTCTTCTATTGCCAGCCATATGAAAATTCTAACTAGTGTGCAATCTACATACCTTATGAAGTTCACATAACTCTCACTCTGTGTATAATAACTGGAATACATTGTTTTCCCTTTTTAATGCAAACATCTTTAAATGTCGACTCTACAATCCAAAATCTTGAGTCCAGTTATATTTCAAATTCAGGTAGTTTGTTCAATAATTTTTTTTTATGGAACCGAGGTGTACTAGTGAAACAAAACACTAAGTTCTATTATTAAAAAGATAAATGGCACAAATTGTGCACCCTTTAACTGTGTGCATAATTTGAGCTGGGACCTGCACTCCAAATCAATTTACAATTTTAATGTGACATTTAGATTATTGTCCTCTAAATTATATGGGCACTAAAACGTTAATCTCAAAATTCGTGAAAAGGAAAAAAAACGGCTGACTACAAAAACGGATGATTATGTAATTAAATTATGATTATTTCAGTCAAAGATTGTGTACATAAATTGGTCCAAGATAAAATGTATAAACAAATACTAATATTGTATAAGGTGATCTTTAGAAGAAGAATTCCTTGGCTAATTTTTTAGCAAAAATTAAGGAACTTCTCACAGATGTTGGTTCAATTAAGTAAGGAAAAATTTGTGTAATATATATTTCAAAAGCATATTATCTACAGAAAAAAAAAAGGCATACCATTTTAAAGTTACACCAGCGGTACTGATTTAGATTTGGATTGAGAATAATTAGAAACAATGGTTTTTTTTTTCCTTTTTCTTTTGGGTTGGGGTGGGGGGCGCGTGGCGGCGCGGGTTGTGTTGAATTATTACAAATAACACCTGATAGAATCTTTGTACCAGAAAAAAAGACTCGCTTCGACCTCGGGAGAAGGCGGGAAAGGCTTCCGTTGATTCTGAAAACCCTAGGCCATGGCGGTTCACCTGGGACCACATTCCGACCCTCCGTCTTCGATACCTCCGCCGGATGCTCGATCCTTAGCGCCTCTCTCCGCTTCGACGAATCCCTGCTCCTCGTCTCCTGGACCGGCAAGGAGGAGAGAAACCAATAAGTTTTTCTCAGGGTTCCGGTTCCTAGGGTTTTGATCGACCCTGGATGCCCCATACATTGCACGACCAAGAGCGACCATATTGAGACCAAGCTGGTCTTCATCCTCCCCGTGGACCATCCAGTCGTGGCGAATTCCCGTGGGGTTCTTGATTCGGCTGGGGAGGAGGTGGGGGCAGATAGGACCGGTCTTCGGATCGGTTGCTTCCACTCTCTCCGGATTCTGGTGAGTTGGAGCAAGTTTAAAGTTCTCTCTTTTACTCTGAGTGGTTGCAGTACATTGATTAAAAATCTCATTTTTCTCATTCTATACATTGACAAAACTTTCGTTTTTGATGTGGGATGTATAAAATTTTAAATTGGACTCGGACATTTTTCCCCACCGTTTCTTGTGAAGTTCCTTCAAATATCAATGAATAGCATGATTAAGTGTTCAAATATCAATGAATAGCATGATTAAGTGTTAGATCTCAAAACAACGGAAACTACTCTATTGTTTGATGGAGGTTTTTAGGTTGTTCTTTGGATAGTTTGACTTCAGTGGACAGTGGGTATATTAAATACTTCAGTATTTTTCTTTCTTATGTTATTTGTTTCTATGTCCTCCAATAATATGATTAAATGTACCTTTCTGCTGAAGGTGTACATTTCCTTTGCAAGACATGCTCAACAAAACTGACCAGGCAGAAGTTGACATTTTTGCAACTGTTGAGGTGTAACATGTTATGTAACCATTTGCCATGGTAGCTCTCTCTTTTAGTTGCATGATTAAATCAAACAATTTTGTGAATTTTCGTTATCTTTGCCAGATGCTTGGCGGAAATGCTGTCAGTGAATTGGCGAGAGGTGGCTGACAGTTGGTTTGCGGCATGTTGCTGTTCTTTTGGATGTCTAAGTGAGAAACTAGTATCTCAGTACATCGACTCTTATAATTGTGCAGAGGGAACCTGTCTAGTAGATGCTGCTTCAGTTATCATCTGCAAGGATGACCTTCAGGATTATACATTTCAACAGTGCTCAGAGTACTCAGAGTGGAAAAAAAAACAGATTTGATGGAAAATAGTGTAACTGACGCATCGAAAGAGGGCATCTGTAGGAGTCTCTGTGAAGGCATTCCTGATGCTGATTTGACATCAACTTGTGCTGCTCAGAAGGTGGGAAGAGTGGATTTTGATCTTGGAACAGAATCATCTGGAATATAGAAATGGTACTAATGTTTTGTCTTTCCCTTTACTTTCCTCGTCAGACTACCATGGCACTGTTACATCATTTTCCATGGAAACTACTAATCTGGTTCAACCTAGCTTGGATGTGATGCAGATTGCCGTTGATGTGTATCTGTTGAAACATAATCTAAAGCAATGCTCAGATGTTCTTGAGAATCCTCTTCCAGCTTCTGCTGGAGACATCCAAAGATTGTTGCCATTGTTGTGATTTGTGAACATAAAACAAAATATTTGTTAAATTTTCATCATGGAAGATCTGCACTTGGCGTCCCAATAACACCTATGAAATCCCAGATAAACAATAGTCATCTTGGAGGTGGTTTTGTTACAAAAGCACAAATGTTCTCCCAGATGGTGGAATTTGACTATTTAAGTGTTATATTTCTACTTGTGTTCCTGTTGCTGGAACTTAAGACATATTCAGGTCAGTTTCTAGATATGTGGCTTATAGATCTATTCAGATTTAGATATAAAATCTAGTGTCTTTGCACAAGAATCATTGAGTTTTAACTAGATATGTGGGTTATGGATGTCAAGTGGCCTAATCTTATGATGGTATCTAAATGCCCATTCATGCTGCATATGAACGTCATGCTGGTTTGAGAATGGCTTGCTGCTTGAATAGAAAAAGCAATAAAAAGAATGAAGAATTGGGAAAAATCAGCAATGTGAAGATCCAACAATTTTTAAAAATTCTGCAAATAATAAACTACTTCAGGAAAGGATTGCTGCTACGTGTATAAAAGTGCAGCTCGATAGTTCTTTCCAACAATCACTAGTCCAGCAATCAAGGACGACAAACAATCCATATGAATCTAATGCACTGGCAATTCTGTCCTTGTATAGGATGGATGTGCATCCAAACACCCCTTACAAGTTTCTGTTATGCATATGTACATGCATATGCATTTGTATGCGCGTCTTTGTATGTGTGCAGGAGCATCACTTGGTGTAATCCTGTGCCTAGTCTTGATATTCCCTGTGGCAACCTTGTGGACTTATTTTCATCCTTTTCATCTTAGTGTCAGTGGTTGCACATGACACAACACATTACCTTGAAGCAAGCTGGTCATTTTTCCAAGCAGGCTGACAAGCCAGTCATCATCCTCCAGTAGCACCACCTGACTATGTGCAATTGGAGGAAACCTTACATGAGAGAGAGAGAAAAAGAGGGGGCGGGGTAATGTGGTTGGGCACTGTATCACACCGTTGCACTTGTTTCCTCCTATTAGCAATCACTGAAGAACTGGTGGGATGACATTTAGCAAGGTGCACTTGGTGGCTTCTTGGGAGTAGAAAACTGGAGAGGATTGAAGATGATGGATGTGTACGATATTTTCAGTGCAACATATCCTTTTTAGAGCTTTTAAATTCTATTGATAAAGTTGTGGCATTGCTCTAAAAAATTCTAACAACCGAGGCTAAAGTGCATGCAATGGCAGACATGCAATATCTGTTTATATATAACAAGACGTATGCATATGATTCGTATCAGCTATTGTATATAATATATGCTGAAATGTTCATACAATTCTAGCAATCTCAGAATGCAATCTGTCAGACTCAAGTTATTCTTCGTCCACAACACCACCCACACTCCCGGCCCCCCACCCCCGAACCATAGGTGAAAATCTTGAAACCATTTTTCTATATCTCAGTTCTGCCATGCTAAAATTAAGATCAAATACGAAACCGTTAGCGGTCAGTGTAACTCAAACATGTAAGTTGATATTAATTCTTAAATTCAGCATAAGTCATCCAATAAAAAGGAAAATCAAAGAAATTCTGTATTGTAACTGCAAGAAGCCAGCTCGTTCTTTGCTCTCATTCTGCAAACTCCAGAACAATGAAATATTGTTGACTTTTCATTTGGCTATTTATTTTGATAGATGTCTGAAAATTTGTTTGATACTGAAAATGTTATCTTATTGACAAACTACAGGAAGCACACATTGCAAGGAGTCTTTGTGCATTTGCTGCTTGAAAGTGCAGAAAATGAACTTTCATTCCGAATAGCTGTCAAAGATGTGAGAACTAAATCTCCAGCTGCAATTGGTTCTTTTAAGTTCAAAGGCCTGGTGCTCTTCTAGCTGTTGTTTGGAAACCGTTAAAAAGAAACCACTTTATGCATCAGATCTACAATCTGTTGTCAAGGTGTTATTTTTAGGCGGTAGTACTGCCTCAGAAGTCAGTTCAAGGTATTATGTTTTTCTTCTTATTTTGTTCCTGCTTCGTGCTTGCTGTTTGACTTATTAGATTGAATCACGTACATGGAAGGTTGTACTTATTGATCCATCACCGAAAACTATGGCATATATATCCTTGAATCAATTAAAAAATAAATATTTGTGAGTCTTCTTTATGATCTGAGATGAAATTGTAAATTAATAGTTGCACCCACCCATTTGGGAGGAGGTTCTTGATTAGGACCTTGAGAGGTCCTCCCCAATTAATGTTCATCTCAGGTAAATCTAAGGCAGTGCTCCCCTCAATTATAATATAGTATGCGTGTGTGTGGTGTTTTGTGTGTGTGTGTGTGTGAGAGAGAGAGAGAGAGATGATGGTGATTATGAAATTTACAGTAACAGCATGTGCTGATTATAACTGGCCATTTTCCTGTGAACAACATGTCTCTTTTCATGTATTGCTTATCTTGCAAAGCAGACACTATAATTGCAACTTAGTCCCTCACAATGCTCAGGAGCTTAGATGGAGGATGACTGTTTTAGGGTGGTCACCTGTTTCATATCTGTTTTCTTTTTAAATGACCAATTTCTGATACAGACCATGCCTTGTTGTGCATTGATTACTTAGTGCCGAGGATAGCTGCATGGAGGACTTTTGTCTGGCAGTTATATTTGAGAGCAGATTTCTAGAAAAATATAGTTTTTTACTTGTATTTGAAGAACGGATCTGCTTGAGTTTGATTATTACGGAACAATATTCCTGCATTACATCATCAAGAGGACCAATTCTATCGGTTCCTCATGTATCAGTGTGGATGGGTGGGAGAGTGGGATCATTCCATTTCTAAGTTGCATTATGCAATAGATAGGCAATGATGGGGCTTGAGCTCAGCATGGATGGTGAAAGGTATTTAGATTGTTTAAAGAAAATAGCTGCATGTAAGGGCTTTTTGTTTTAGCAATGTTTTATTCTAGACTTCTGGAAAATATATCACCCATAACGTGGTCATTACAGAGAGGGTTGTAAATAGCTTTGTCTGCTAGTGAAGAATGGAAATTATCTATTTATTATATTTCTTGGTCCATCCATATGTTGTGTTTATGATATTAACCATTCTTCTACATCCACATGCAGGCAAATAGAGGATTGGTCAACTAGAAGTAATGCTGAAGAAGTTCATATCATGACATATCAAATAGAAGAACTAACCAAATACCTGAAGTCAGCTGTAGATAAACTACCACCATCTTGTTCCTCTTTGCAAGGAATGTATTTATCAACATTGAAAAGGTTGCTAATATATGAGTTTGACCGAAAATTGTGAACTTCAAAACCATTCTCTTCCTTCCATCTGACAATATAAATCATCTATAATCTGCTATATGGCAATTGAAATCTTCTATGCTTGCATTGGCTTTTCATGTCCTTAAAATCTCTTTGGAGAGAGTAGTCTGGTCTACACATTCACAAGTAGATGTTGAAAAAACATTGACTCTTGTTGATATGGTGGAACAATATTGTGTCCTTGTTTATCTTCCTCTTGTAGATGAGCAATCCTCATGAGATGTGAACTTCTTGACTGGTTTGAGTCTTTTGGTCTTCTGATGACATCTAAAATACCACCACAAGCTTCTTGCTATGGTGATATTGGTAAGTGTTTTTCTTCTCCCATGTCCTCCGGTTTTCTTTTGTTTGGCAGCATAATTTGCTTGCAATTAGGAATGGTAAACAATCCAAACAGTTCTTGGTTTGAGCTAGATTTGAAGCTAAATGAACCAAGCTCGAACTGACCATCTAGGCTCGAAATTAATTTCAAGCCGAGCCAAAATTAGACCCAGTTCGATCAAGTTCAACATGATTAGGCTGCAAAATATATACATACATTGTATAGTTGTTAGACCTTAGATCCAACAGTCCACGGTATTAAGATCATTTCCACATTAAAAAAATGCTGAAATTAATTCTACTACAAATAAGGAGTGGCAAACAATTTGAGCAACTCGAGCTTGACTCCAGCTTGGCTAGGAGAAAGCTCGGTTTAAGCTTGATCTGAAGCTAGACAAACCAAGCTTGAACTAGCAATCTAGGCACAAAATTAATTTCATGTTGAGCAAAAAGTAGACCTGGTTTGATCAAAGCTCAGCTCAATTTGGCTTGAACATATTTGCATATATACATAGCTATTGGTGTTAGATATATGTGCCCTAGAAGCCAGAATTGGCTGACACTTGTAATATATTTCTAGGGGCAAAATTGTAATTTTGACTAATATCAATAAATGGGTTATTTTCTATCACATATGTGTATTTAGTGTCTGTGATACATCCTTTGAGTTAATGGCAATGATAATTCATATTTTCAAGAGTTGAAAATTTAAGACATGAATAATCATTATTAACTCATAAATTGCTCCCGACCATAGGATCATCACGAGGATGATGATTGATCCAGAAGGTTGGTGTACAATCGCTTCTCTTTAGTAGATGAGTCTTGAGTCTACGGTGTGGAGATACCGGAGTGAGAGTACAGGTACTCATTATAGTCAACGCGAAGGCATTGACTATCAGGATACCTTTTTCCCAGTGGCTATGCTAAAATCCATTCGCACATTGCTTACCGTTGCAGTCTATTTCGATTCTGAAATATAACAAATGGACGTGAAAACGGTATTCCTAAACGGATATCTTGAGGAAGATATCTATATGGAATAGCCGCTAGGTTTCACATCCAGTGATGCTGATCACAAGGTTTGCAAGCTGCAAAGGTCCATATATGGACTTAAGCAAGCATCTCGGAGCTGGAACACTCATTTCAATGATGTGATCAAAATGTTTGGTTTCATCAAAAATGAAGAGGAACCATGTGTTTTCAAAAGGGTCAGTGGGAGCGCTGTTGTCTTCCTCGTATTGTACGTGGATGACATCCTCCTTATTGGGAATGATATTCCCATGTTGACAACAGTCAAAATTATGGTTGTCCAAGGAATTCTCCATGAAAGACCTAGGTGAAGCATCCTTTATTCTAGGAATTAAGGTCTATAGGGATAGACCGAATAGGATGCTAGGACTTTCATAGAAGATGTACATAGAGAAAGTACTAAAGAGGTTTAGTATGGAAAACTCTAAGAGGGGATTAATACCCTTCAGACATGGTATTCATCTTTCCAAGAAGATGTGCCCCAGCACACCTGAGGAAATAGAACGCATGAGCAAGATCCCTTATGCTTCTGCAATAGGGAGCCTCATGTATGCCATGCTATGTACACGACCTGATATAGCCCATGCTGTGAGTGTCACAAGCAGATATCAGTCAAATCCAGGTGAAGAACACTGGACTTCTGTGAAATGTATCCTTAAGTACTTGAGAAGAACTAAGGATATGATGTTGGTCTTTGGTAATGGAGAACTCCAAGTCCAGGGATACACAGACTCGGACTTCATGTCCGATATAGATGATCGAAAGTCGACATCTGGAAGTCTGTTTGTGTGCAATGGTGGAGCTGTCAGCTGGAAGAGTTCCAAGCAAACGTGATAGCAGATTCCACCATGGAAGCAGAATATATCGCTGCATCAGAGGCTGCGAAGGAAGCATTCTGGTACAAGAAGTTTGCTGCAGAAATTCGGAGTAATGCCATCAGATGCCATTCCTCTATACTGCGACAACAATGGCGCCATAGCCCTTGCTAAGGAGCCGAGGTCTCACCAGAAATCCAAGCACATTGAGCGGCGATACCACCTCATCCGCGATTACCTCGAGAAGGTTACGTCGAGGTCAAGAGAGTCAACTCCGCAGATAATGTGGCAGACCCACTTACAAAGCCGTTGGGCCAGCAGAAGATCGAAGCCCACCTTGAGAAGATGGGACTTAGACTTGTAGCCAATTGGCTTTAGGACAAGTGGGAGATTGTTAGATATATGTGCCCTAGAAGCCAGAATTGGCTGACACTTGTAATACACTTCTAGGGGCAAAATTATAATTTTGACTATAATATCAATAAAATGGGTTATTTTCTATCACATATGTGTATTTAGTGTCTGTGATACATCCTTTGAGTTAATGGTAATGATAATTCATATTTTCAAGAGTTGAAAATTTAAGACATGAATAATCATTATTAACTCATAAAATGCTCCCGACCATAGGATCATCACGAGGATGGTGATTGATCCGGAAGGTTGGTGTACAATCGCTTCTCTTTAGTAGATGAGTCTTGAGTCTACGGTGTGGAGACACCGGAGCGAGAGTACAGGTACTCGTTAGAGAACGAGGGCACTGAGCGTGACCACCTCGAGTAGTCATTAGGGAGTCTACCTTCTCGTCAATGACTGACTCGATGCTGCAGTAGTGTGTCTGGTTCTTTGACCTGAGGTGCATCGGCAGTTCACCTTGAGGGTGTTATAGTTTGACTACACCATTACTCGGTCTCCTAGCCATATGGAACCCTGAGGTGTATGTTGGCTATAGCATGTTCATTGTAGGAACTGGATTGCATCAAGATGGAATCTATCTACCTCGGTGGTAGAGGAGCAGCCCTATGATGATCATGAGAATCAAGTCCAGAAATCCATGGCCATGGTAGAGTGAAATAATAGAAAGAGTTTCTATTTAGATTTTCACATTGGACTCGAATCGAATGATTACATCATATGACAGAGACTAGGGTTTGACGAGTTTCACCTTAACCCTAATCTGATCGGGGCTCAAGATAGAAGAACTTAATCACACAGGTAGCTGCACCAAGAGGTTCGCATTCAGCTCTGATGGGTTGCCACCATATACTGCTAGGTGTCACTGGTGGATTTTGGGAGCAATTAGAATGATTTAGATGATCGATCATTCTAGCTGTTCGAATCAGAAGAGTTCTGATCCATCGAAAGGAGTTTCGATGATGTCGATGATAGAGATCATGACATATCCCATTACCATACAGAACTGAACCTAACTGGGTCACACAAACAAGGGTTTGAATCTGGTGATCATCAATTGAACTGATCTAGTTCAATTGATCTGAATGAGATTCAATTAGGTTCAAGAAAATCGTGCTAGCACTCGATTGAACCTAACGTTCTTCTTTTACTATCATAAATAAGTTGTCCTGACTGAGCCAAAGGAGTTTGTGCTCAATCAGAGGCCTTCATATGGTCTGACTGGAGGTTGTCCAAGTCAGAAAAGGTTGTCTTATTTTGTAAGACATTACCTGCCATTTTTGGTCACCTGCCATTTCTTGTTCTTTGACTTTGGTCAAAAGTCTACCTTTGACTGGTCAAAACGTTGACCATTGACACTTTGACTTTTGACCACATGTCATGCACCTATTGGAGAGCTGGTGGGGGCCTGTCCCCCTACCAGAACCTGGCAAGGAAGGAGGGCGCACGCCACCCTAGGCGTGTGCCCAAGCTGGAGGCGCCTTGGAGTCCTTGTTGGACAAGGACTCCATCTCCCTTTTGGATTCCAATTAGAGTTCTTCTAAGAATCCAATTTGACTGGTCTTAGGCGCCCTCTAAGGAGGAATCCAGGGGACTCTATTTCCACCAATCAGATTTAGATCTGATTTCACAAAGGGTTGTGATTGGTTGGGAAGAAGAGGAGTTGGATCACAGTTAGTCTATAAATAAGACCCTGCGCCCAACTCAGATTGTGATGAGATCAGAGTTTCCCACACCCCAAGGCTGTCTCTCCTCCTCTCCTCCACGCCAAACCTTCTTCTCCCTCTCCTCTCCACGTCCAAAGTGTTTGGATCATTGGTTGGTGCGATTCAGGCAAGAGAAAGGCAATCAAAAGTAAGAAGGTTGCGCTGCTGCAAAGGACGACTGCTGATCTTCAAAAAGAGTTTTGAAGATCCTCCAGATCAGATCCAGATCTGATTTTTGAAGGTATGATAGAGAAGAAGAGGATCTCCAGATCCAGCCCGAGTGGATATCGGTAGAGGCCAGGCACTTGCGTGGCTAGATCTAGAACCTTCCGCTGCAAACAGGATCATCAACAGAGTAATAGGATTACCCAAATCAGATAAATTAAATTTGATTTAATTTATTCTTATTTTATTTTATTTATTAAAATAATAAGAATCAGATCTGAAACATTCCAGATCTGATACAGATCAAGAAAAAATTTTTTGAAATATATCTCTTGATCTGATCAGATCTGAACGAACCTAGTCCGAAAAATCAGGATTTTTCTTCAATTGGATCCTAGATCCAATGGTCTATAGCATTATTACTAAGATCATATCAAGCTTGAATTTTTATTTCATTTTGAATCTATTAAATGTTAAAATTCATATTTGAATCAAGCTTGAGTTAAGCTTTCATTAAGTTTTTCCAGATTCAAGCAAAATGTTGTACTTTTGTATTTGCAGTGTTGGATATATAATAAACTGATAGTGACTCCCTGCATTAAGACATGATCTTGGAACTATGTTTGCAAGTTGTGAATTAGCAGAGAGAGAGGCATTATTGGTGAGACGGTACAGAGGATTTAGGGGAAGGAAACCAGATAAATCAGATAAAACACAAGAAAAGCCTAACATTAAAATATCAAGATAAAATCCATACCAAAATAATAGACTGGTCAAATCAACGTTGACATATGAAAAGCACAAGAACAAACCTGCCAATACGGAGGGAGTATTCTGGCCAAGAAAAATTTGAAGGAACTAACTATTTGGTGCATAGGTTAGGATGTTAGCATTCCTAATTGCTGCAGTATTATAGATAACCACCACTTTAATAATGTAGTTACAAGAAATTTTTGTTTTCCCTCTGATAAAAATTCGAATACCGATCAACAAAGAAATTACACGCACACAAGCGGACACAGAGAAACAGAGAGAGAGAGAGAGAGAGAGAGGGAGGTGGTATAAGCATGGGAGTAGAAAATCCATTTGAAAATGTTTTTATAAGGTAATATATTTTGTATTAAATTTTTTTTTTCAGCGTAAAAGATTGAAGTCAGTTCAATCAAATTCATTCAGAAAATGAATAAACCAATGAGAGCCCACCAAGGCAGGCTTTGAAAGCATTATAATACTTTAGCCAATGCCGAACCAATACATTACACTATTTCACTAATACCCTTGGTACTCCAACAACTCAATAAGAAGTTTCAATTTACATTAGCTGTAATACAAAAGCTAGAACAAGCTTTTCCAATCTCTTGTTTCTCTCCAACTAGATTGTCCAAGAAATTACCACTACTACTAAATCCTGTCCTCTTCACCACCGATTGCTTCCCCTCTAAAGGTTAATTAAAGGATTGTTTGTCTTTGAAAAGAAGGTGGACTCGGAGTCAAAGATTTATCTCTTATGAAGTAAACCTTTCTAACCAAATGGGGATGGACATACCTCAAGAAGGACTAAGGTTCGTGGAGAAAAGGAGGAAAACATGCTATCTCAATGCTGAAAGCCTAAGAGAAGATGTTCAAAGCTGGTGTGATGTGATCAATTCCCTCAAATCCTTTTGGAACAAGATTCATTATGGAACTAGGAACGGACATGAAATATTGCATTGGAAGGACAATTGGCTTTGTGAGATACCCTTTAGGACACTCTTCCCCACTCTATTTAGATTGAATCCTAAAAAATTATGACTAGTTATTCAATTCTACAGCTTTCACACCGATAGATCGAGGATGTACCTGGCCCCCTCAGTTTTACCGAGTGCTCAAGATGAAATGGCAGATCCATAGAGACTTCTTACCAACTTTTCTCTCAACTTAAAGTGATCAAATCATCCGGAAGAATGATGCCAAGGGCCATCTTACTTCAGCTTTGCCCCACAAATTCACCAATAAAAAGGTATCAAATGTGTTTTTGCCAAATCCCTTTGGAAGATGTATCTGCCATCGGAAATCAAGTGTTTCATATGACTTTTTTGAAAATGAAAATCACCATCCATACCCAAAGATTGACGCTGCTGACCCAAGATCTATAAAACAAACACCTAAAAAAAAAAAAAATACAGAGATATTGCAAGAAGAAAATAATAGTCGAAGAAGAAAAATGTAGGAAAAAATAAATTTATTCAAATGAAAATAAAAATGGAAACAAAAAAATTTCAGCTCCTCTCACAAGAATACCTCAGTAATGAGTCTCCTAAATTATATTGCATACTTCTAGTAATTTTGTTTTACTTTTTGTTTACTTCCCCCAGCTTCTTTCGGATTTCATGCAGCAAATGAAAGTATCTGCATGGGCTTGGTCCTCCCTTTTCATTAAAGGAAAAAAAAAAAAAATCATATGGTTCCCCTGGACTCCCACCTCATGCTACGTGCCATGTACGCAAACGCAGCAAAAGTTTTCTGTAGTTATAGGGGATCGCCGTTGCATGTAGCTAGTCTTCAATCTACTTTATCGATTGCTTTAAATTGATGTGATTTCATTATCCATGCTCATCAAAATTCTGTATAAAATCGATCAATCGTCCAAAACTTATTTAATTTTTATATCTATACAAGCTCAATAAAATAAAATCAATTGCTTAATTCATATTTCTTTGAAGAGCAATAATATTCTTTATATTGATTGTATTTTTTTGGAATGGCAAATATATTCCTAAAATCAAAATCTTTTTTTAACGGATTTGTAATTATTATTTTTAAAAACAACGTACTAAACAATAGTCGATCTTATTTTCATAATATTGATATCAATGTTTTAATAGTTAAATGATCGCGCCTCGGTTGAGGGTTATTATAAATTTTACTAGCTTCCATCTTTTATCTTAATTAAAGCTTGATAATTTAGGAGTACTCAAAAAAGTTATCCTAATTATTTTTTTTTAAAAAAAAAATCGTCTAAGTTACTTTATCACCGTCCACAAAAGCTAAAAAAAAAGTGAGGAAAAAAATCGCTTCGAGACAAAACAAGCACATTTATTCGTCTCAGAAAAGCAATTAAATGGCAAGTCTATCCATCTACTAGAGGACCAGCATTTAACAGGAGGTCGGAATCATATATCAGAGACATTTATTTCCTCCAAGAACGTGGAAGGACGGCAGCAGAAAGCAGAGAAAATTGTTCGACATGCAGCTTCCGAAAGGGGTAACGAGCAGATTAATACGAAAACCGAGTGCCACAGGGGTATCGCCGGCATGGCATCTGCCGAGTACTTTTCCTTTAATTCGACCGCCCCTTTCCTTCCGCTCCCCTTGGCCTTGTCTCCGAGTTCGTTCCAAGACCTCTTCCAGAAGTGACCCGTTGTTTTACGGAGAGATGGGGCAAAATTTAGAAGCCTCCCGATATTAAAGGCCCGGTCCTGTGGCTCGATGGTGGTCACGGTCTCCAGCGCTTCGAAGTAGGGAATATAGTTGTTTGGACTTTGGACTCGGCACAAGTAGAATCCTCGCTGAAATCATGAAGTTTGTCGCACCGGGAGTCGAGCCCTTTGGCTTTGGACCGTCGCTTGAGATTTTCTACGCATTTTATACCATGATTAAATGGTCGGCTATGGTGTTTAAGACCTATGGAGTGGGGATGTAACAGTAACAGTGAAGAGGTTTGAAGAAGCTAATAGTGCTGTAGAGTGAACTCATCAATCATGGTATGGACTGCCACAATAGATGTTTCTTTTGATTGTGCATATATTTTATTTTTTGATTTTAATGTATTTATATTAGATGGATATGATAAATCTGATTTATCCCCCTCCCCCCCCCACTGTAGCATTTATCCCTGTAGCATCACTTGGTGAACAAGCCAGGCAGTTAAGAGTCCTAAAATTTTACCTTAATTTGTTAACAAATTCATCTGAAGGTTTTTCACATATGAAATCAACCCACGTAAAACGAAAAAACAGCCCAATGTATCTATCGACAAAACAAGATCATCATATACTAGGATGACAATAATTCTCAAAATATACCTCTTACAATGCAAAAAAAAAAAAAAAAGAAGAAAGAAGAGAGAGAGAGAGAGAGAGAGAGAGAGAGAGAGAGAGAGAGAGAGAGAGAGATGGGAAAGCAATAAGGGAATAACAGGGATTCAGTGGTATTTTAGATTTCTACATTTACAAAATATAATTATAATGTCCAATTGCAGTATGAAAAGTGGCGTAGTGGAATTTAATCACTACCAGAGCAGTGGGCCAACGGCTACTACATTTCTGCATTTACAAAATATAATTATAATGTATAATTGCAGTATTAAAAGTGGCCGAGTGGAATCTACTTCCAGACCAATGAGCCAACGCTACTACCTTGCTCCACTTAAGATCTCATCCAACATGGGGTCGGAGCATGAAGCCATGTGCTCTTCTTGGTTGAACTGCCAGTCCGTCAAATAACCAGGCTTTGTGGTGACCTCACCCACCTCAGTATCACCTGCCAGCATGGCCACCACCCTCGACATGGGCGGGCGCAGCATCGGCGATGCTTGAGTGCACAGAAAAGCTACATTGATAACGCGAATGACCTCTTCTTGGTTGAATGATGATAAACTTGGGTCCACCATTTCCAGCTCGCGCCCGTTCTCCCGTAAATTCCAAGCCTATGGAAAAGATTGATAACTATGATCAAGGTTAAACAATACCAACCGAAAATTTAGATTGTAATGGTACTTCAGCTACAATAATATTCATGTAAAGAATTACATGGAGCAATACCAAGTCATTACCGCTAACCAAATTGAGAATTATTTTCTTTTAAAGAAAGCTGTATGCCATTAAAAAACATTTAATTTAAGATTGCAAACTGACTATATAGAACTCCAGTTGATATCATTTGCAAGAAACTTTAAATCGTCGACGTACCCATTCAAGGAGATAAGCTTTCTCTTCTTCAAGACTCCGATCTGAATTCGGCCTTCCAGACACAACCTCCAAAGCTACGACTCCAAATCCAAAGACATCGGCTTTTTCTGTGAGATGCCCTCTCATCGCATACTCCGGAGCGAGATAACCACTAAAAAAGAGTACAAGTAGTGGCTTTACTAATAAATAAAAAATGCTATCCAAACAGAATGTTCAGACGTTGGTGCACATAATTTAAGTAGGTAGCGATCAATAGATAGCAAGTGAGTGCAGATGAAATCCAGCAATTTAAGGAGCAACGATACAGGCATCCTTACATTGTACCAGCAACTCTTGTGCTCATATGAGTCTTCTTATCATCAAAAAGCTTGGCGAGACCAAAATCTGATATTTTTGGGTGGAGATCGGCATCAAGCAGAATATTGCTGGCTTTGACATCTCTATGTACAATTCGCACTCTCGACTCCTCATGAAGATATGCTAGACCTCTTGCGGTACCCAAACATATTTCAAAGCGAGTGGGCCAATCAAGGTGCAAGTTGTTCTTACCTGAAATGTAACAACGATCACATGCATGACTTGGTGGGTCTGAAGAGCCTTGTTAAACAAGGAGTTTGCACCTTATTGCTTGAAGTTTAAGAACTCTATATCGGAAAAATAGACGAATTTTGATTGTGTCTACTAAATTGTACCAAAGAGTGCCTGATCCAGGCTCTTGTTTTCTAAGTATTCGTAGACCAGGAGCCGCTTGCCTCCCTCGATGCAGCAACCACACAACCTCACAAGGTTTCGGTGCTGCACTGCAGATACAGTTGCAATTTCCGTCATGAATTGGAGCTTTCCTTGGCGAGATGCTACTGATAATTGCTTCACAGCCACAATTCTTCCATCAGAAAGTTTACCCTGCAAAATAGTAATAAATAATATTTTGACGAAACATTACTTGACTCGGCTAAGGCTTGATGCCACACTTGTTGGGGTCGGCCACTTGAATCCTTTTCATCCGCGTCCCCTAGTTTAAGGCCATGATAATTTTTTTAACAAAAAAATATAAGATATAATGTTGCAATTGTAATGTGCTTCAACCAACTTATCCCTGCTCAATGGTCATGGTAATGTTTTGTCAATCTAGTATTCATGTATTTGTGAGGCCCAATTGGTTTGGGTTGGAGACCAGTCCATTAAAAAAAAATAAAAAAAAGAGTTCCGAAGGCCCTTTTCCCTAATTAGGAAACAGGAAAGTCCCGTGTTCTCACATGATGGAGGAGGATGAGTCTTCCATCTCACCTTCATCAGAGGCTAGGAAACCTAGCCCAAATGCACCCAAGCCCTTGATCTCCCCTCCTGAGGATTGTTGCATCGGCAATTTTTTCTCTTTCCTTCTCTTCTCCCACTTGGCTACTGTTGTTTAGGCTCACTATGGCCGCCGGAGTCCGCTCCCTCTACCTGTGCTCCTCCATCTTCGCTACTCATCCATGAGTTCCCCTCCTTCCCCTTGCTTCTTTCCTAGCTGAGGAAGAGGCAGCTAGGGCCGATGCCCCTTTCCCTCATCTCTCTCCTCTATTTTCGATTCTCTCTTTGTATTCTAAACTTCTATTCGATCGAAGGCTAATAATAATTTTTAAATTATTTGATCAGAGGCTTTAATGCTAAAGGAGCATTGAACCTCGAAAGGTCATGATTTTTAAATCTGATTGCCGGCAAATTTTCTTACTCTCCGAATTTTTCTTAGTGCGTATCATATATTGTAGATTAAGATTTATAAATAAATATATATTAAAAAATTTAAAAATTTAAAAAATATTTATATTATTTATGATATTATAAAAATATTATTTAAAATTATGGATCGAGTATAAGGTATCTGGTATGATTATTGCAAACTACAAACTTAAAATAAATTAATTTTTTTGTTTTAATATCATATGAGATTTGGAAAGGAGATTATGCATGGTTACCTTTGCATGAATTTTTGAAAAATATTTTATTACTTTTGGAGCTAAAATGTGATATTTCGAACTTAAGATTATTATGAAAATAAATGTGATTATGTTATCAAAACCAATGAGACAAACTCTTTAATTAAACTATGATCCAAGTCTAGGCAATAGGACTAATCATTAGACACATGTTAAAAACTAGTTTCTCTTAGATCTAGCTAATAAGTACCATAAATTTATTAATAAATATATTAAATTATTAATTAATTTATTTTATTTTTAAAAATTATATTTTTATTAATTATTTTTTAGAAATAGAATTACCAATAGAAAGAGCTTATTCTTTTGGTCATAATGAAATAAATTTGGAGCCAATCCGATTTAAAACGAATTCGATATGAATTTTTAAAGAAAAAAAAGGGCTTAGCTGGCCCGCCAGCTTAGTCGGCACACCCAGCCAAGCCGGTGTGTCCAGCCAAGCCAAGCCAGCCCATGCGCCAAATGCAAGCTACCCACCCTCGTGCGCCGCTGACGTCAGAAAACCATGCGGCTCACTATGGACCTCTAAGCAGGGGTATTTTGGTCATTTCATGCCCACGCCATGCACTGATTTGTTGCAGTCCTTATAGAACCCACTCTATGCGGTCCATGGGCATAGTAATTGCACCATTGGATGGCTATTATCATTGCTGGTCTAGATCCAATGGTTCTGAGTGTTTTCTATTTTAATTCGGTCTCAGCATCCTATTCACTTTGATTCGATGACTGTGAACACTCCTAGCTTCGATCTAATGGCCAGATCTTGCCCAAACTTTGATCCAATGGTTGGTATTCACCCCGATGCCGCTTCAGTCATTCAAAACACCATCTAGCGGCCTAGATCTTCCTGATGATGCAATCCAATGGTCCATATCGATCCCGACTTGATTTGGGCTTTTAAACTATGGTTTTTGGACTTTTTTGGACCATTTGATCACTATCCGATGGCTAGAATCCAAGAAACTCAACAGGATGCATCCTAGGACTCTTTTAATCCGATTTTTTATGGGATTTCTCTATATTTGCTGATTAAAATCCTCCTTAGTCCCACATTGCATAGCAGCAAAGGTTTCAACCCTCCAACATTTATTTAAGGACCCCAGCTCTAGAACTCAGTGTCTTCAATCATGGAAAGGTGATGGTATAGGTTAGAGCCATGCTTGGAATTCGTAGTTGCTTTGAGACAAATGGTGCTGAGAAGAAGAGCTAGACTTCTACACCATCTCAATGCCAATGCCGATCCAAGATCAAGATCAGTTGCTTTTAATTTTTTTTAAATTTTATATATTTAAATTCTAAACTTTTAATTAATACAAAATTTACTTTTTTAGTTATTTAAATTTTAGCTCTTTATTTTTTATTATAATTTAATTTTTATACTTTATTTTTATTGCAAGTAGATGCTAAGATCTAACTAGTAGATCTTAGTACCAAGTTTATTTTTTCGTATCATTTAATTTCAGCTTTCTTATTTATAATTTTATTTTCCGACTTCAACTTTATTTTCAAAACTCTTTTTTTTTATAAAAATCAAATATTTCAAAACTAAAACATTATCTTCTCTATGGATTCAACCCGACTCACTTGCTATCTATTTTTAATCGATTTAAGAAGTCAGAATTAAACTGATACATAGTGTGTTAACAATAACATCGCGATCTATCAAATTTTTGGCATCATTGCCAAAGAAGACAAGGACGTTAATTTTTTTTTTTTGATTTTTTTGATTTGCTTGTAAATAAATTATAAATAAAATTCTTGATCATTTTAATTTTTTTATAAATATTGCTTACTAACTTTTTTTATTTATTTTGCAGAAAAAGAGTAAAAGAGCAAAGCAAAATTAGGGCAAGTAGGAAAGCAACCAATTTTGCTTGGTGAGATCAATCCTAACCCTAGACCTTTTTTAAATTTATTTTATTTTAAATTAATTTAAAAAATATCATTTAAACCTAATTAAAAGCTTCATGATAAGAGTAGAAACCCTAATTACTTAGAGCATGCATCATTTAGGTTTATTTTTTTTATTTTTTGTTTGGTGATCGCTGGAGACAAGGTGAGCATCTAAAGTTCAATCAGTTGCATGTATTAAATTTAGTTGCATAGAATCCCTTGTTTGAAAGTGATAGTGCATATTCATCTCTTAAATCTAAGGGCACAACCCATTAAACAAGATAAGATGGAAATTTGATTAACCTTCTTTAGCCCACAAACAACCAACCAGCATCCCTCATTGATCTAAGCCTTTAATTTTAAAATCAATTAGACATTGGCCCTAGGAACTCGAGCTTATTAGGATAAAGAATCCTAAAAGTTGGACCAGATTAGGGTTAGTTTGACTGGTATCCAAGGAAAGTAATTCAAGGACTAAATCCTGAAAGAAGGTGGTTACTTAATTAGCTCCGTTAGCTTATCTGACCAAGACAATTGATATCTAAGGCAAGCAATGGAAAGACTCCCACCAATCTTATACTTATCTAGCTAGTTGAGTGACTGATCTTACACTTAAAGATCTTGAAGGTGACCTTGACAGTTAGGAGCTGTCTCGATCTAGGATAACCTTTAGTTAGGATTATTTGCCTAAACTTGATTGCTAACCAACATCAAACCTAATCAAAACTAATTTTTTTCTCTTCTTAGCTTTAGGACTCCTTAGGATCTCTTCTTTGGAACTCTTTTCTCTCTTTCTTCTCTTTTTCTCCTTTTTTCTTTCAAAAAAATAAAATAATAAATAAAATATTAATAAAATTATAATAAAATCATAAAATCATTAAAAAATCATAATTTTTTAAAAAATAATAAAAGAATAAAAAAAATTAAAAAATAATAAAAAAATCTAAAAAAATTATGAACCATATATTAGGGTTGTACTAGTACATGCACGATAGGAGATTATTTTTCTGACCTAGTTGAACCCAATCCTAAAATTCTAGAGAACCACCTAGGCAATCCTAAATGCCTGATCCATATTATACTTGATAATCAAATGGCAAAAATTCTAGAGAACCACCTAGACAGATGAAGAAATATTTTATCCCTTCCACCTATAATCCATCGACTTGTATTCAGTTACCTGATATCCCTGCAATCTACTATGAAAGCAAGTTGACCATAATTCAGATGCTCCCATCTTTTTATGAAAATACTAATGATGACCCTTATAAGCATATAGATGAATTCTTAGAAATATGTTCTATGGTGAGGATTCAGAATTAGACTGATGATGCCCTTAGACTAATCTTATTTTTTTTTTCATTAAAGGCCCATTCTTTTATGGATAAATATCATGAAAAAATTGATCTACTTTTTTATTGATCAACTTATCCATGTTCTCATTTTTTTAAGATAAAAAAGTTACTTTTCTTTGGATAGCATTTACCTATGAAATGGAGAAAAATCTTATCCATCTAGGAGGTGGCTAAATTATTTTTCCATCAACCAGAAAAATAACTCTCTTAATTCATTCCTACTATACCCTTAACCTTATAATAAATATAATATAATATATCATAATACTAATATAATATTATATATTATAATATATTATAATAATAATGCAATATAATATAATATATAATAATATTTATATTAGATATTATAATATATTATAATATGATATAGAATATTATATTATAATAAATTATTAAAATATATTATGATAATATAGTATTATAATAATAATATAATAATATATTATTATCTATAATAATATATATTATGTTATATTAATATAAGATATTAACATAACATAACATAATATAATATAATATAATTATATAATAATATTTATATAATAGTATAGTAATATAATATATTATATATATAATAAGATATGTTTTATTAATATAATATAACATAATATAATATAGTATAATATAATATAAATATTATGATAATATAATAATATAATAATAACATAATAATATATTATTATATATAATAATATATATTATATTATATTATATTAATATAAGATATTAATATAATATAATATAATATAATATAATATAATATATAATAATATTTATATAGTAAAGGGTATTACGAAAAATATAGATAGATCTTAGCAACTTATCCAGAAAACTAGTAATGTAAAACAACATGGGTAATAGATTTTTGAATCATTTTTTCATGTATAAAAGAATATGGATAAATTATTTTCTTGTTTAAATATTATCTAAAAATTATTTACCTAGGAAAATATTTTTTAGATAAATATTTTACCCGCAAAAGAATGACCCCTAAAAGATAAAGCTAAGTACTGGCTTGGTACAATAGGTAGACCAATCAAAACTTGGGCTGAATTATAACATGAATTCTTAAGAAATTTTATCCCATAGGCCAAATGAATACGATGAGGCAAGCCATCACAAGATTTTCTCAGCTTCTAGAGAATAAATTCACGAGTCATGGGAGAGACTTAAGAAACTTCTTAGAAAATACCTACATCATGGTCTAAGTAGCAAATCATTTAAGCTTTTTATGAGGGTTTGGAAGACCATTATAGACAGATGGTAGATGCATCCTGTGGAGGTGCATTCATAAATAAGAGTAAGGATGAAGCTTATACCTTATTTGAAATTCTGAGTGAAAACTCAATCAACCATGCTTCGTTATCTTTCTACCAAAAGCAGGCAAAGATCGTGAATATCCAAAATCTAATTTTAAGGCTGATTTAAACCTGATAAATAAAGTGGACCTTCTGGCTCAAAAATTAGATCAATTCTTAATCCTAAATAAACAATCTCCTGCACAATACACACCACTTCTAATTATCAGGAGATTTGTTCTATTTGTGCTAGTCCAACCCATCATGTAAGTGAAAATTCCATGACTGCACGATTTTCATATTTCATCCAAGAATAAGATCAAGCTATGCAAGGCTACTCCAAACTAATTAGTGACCCATTTTCAAATTCAAATAATCCAGGTTGGAGCAATCATCCTAATTTTTCTTCGATACCTTAATAGACTCAGGCTCAGACTCAAATTTTATCTATTCAAAATTATCAAAATAGGCTCGAATACCAGAATTATGTCTATAATAGAGATTAGCCTAGTCAGTCTACCCAGCCACCATATTATAATAAGCCCTTATACCTATCTTCTCAATAGACCAATCTAGCCGACGATAAATTTAATCAACTACAATAATTGATTTTGACTCGACAACAATCCATCACTAGGCTAGAAGCTCAAATAGGATAATTAGCTAAGTCTAACATAAGGAGAGAACTAGATCAATTGCCAAACCTATCGATGATAAATCCTATAAACAATCCACCAAATATCTATCAACTACATGGACCTAGTTATCAATTTAATGTCCTACCTAAGAATCCTCAATTTGAGAATGTCAAAGTAATCTCTAAGCTTGGAAGTAATAGGATTCTTGAGGACCCATATCATGACCAGGTCGTCCACCCCGGCAGATATGAAGTAAAAACACTCCATCCCAAGGATAACACTTTAAAATCCATCTTCCAAAACCATCCCATCAGATGTAAGAATCATAATCTCTTGACATCGATGGTGCAAAGATGGGCAAATTGATATCAATCACAATAAACACTCCCATTCAAGATAGTTGACACACATTCATCATTCCAGGGGGTAGACACAATGCTGGCCTTTATAGCAAACTCAAATGAAATAAAGAAGTGAATAGCCCTGGGATTAAACAAACTACAAGCATATGCAGATGCTACTTTGATAGTACTTATCGTAAATTGATGTTTCTACCATACTATTAATCATAACTTTAACATTATAATATCGATAATATATAAATGTAAAAGAGTTTATGGAGCGTACTTGTTTCTATAGCATTTGATCACTGGCATTTGCTACTGAGCATGGTATGACGTGGGCCTTGATCTTCTGCATTTGGATGTCCTCCTTGCCCTAAGGGTTGCGTTTGATAAAGTCGAGCACCTAAAAATCTGCAGCAAGTAATGGTCTGGGGCGCCATTTTGGGAGAGCTCTAGTATCTAGAGTTCTGATAGTTGGTGGCAGTCCAACAGGCCTTGTGCCTTGTTAGACCACAATCAAATCAGGCTCTAGAAAACTAGTGACAGTCCTGCTCCAAGTGAAAAACTCTGCATCTCCCATATCAAGTTTTTTTCTTTGGCTGATCCATGTCACCCTCTTGATAAGTTCCTTGCCACCTTGACTAATTATTGGAGAAACCATCAGATCTGGATCTCTATTTCTATTGCCACTCCCTCTCTTGTTGCATGTTGTCGAAGTCCTATTCCACTATTTTAGCTAAATTGACCACCTCCTGATAAGAGATCAACTATATTGGTCACCCTACAACACAAATCCTAGGCCTTAGCACTTTCTCAAATCTCTAAGCCTTGATGCTATCAGAAGCCATCATTAGTTTTCTTGAATTAGGCTTTGCAAATTCAGTTCATCTGCAAATCTAAAGGGAAGTACAGTATCTATAAGACTCTTGATTGAATATCCCAAGTATATGGCTCATCATTTTTCCCACTATCCACTAGACAACATTTCCCTATTCGAATGCTTCTCCTACGATTGATAAGCAAAAAGCATATTCTTTTTGGTCCTGCATTCCATGCTGCAAATACTCCTTCTCCATTTTCTTGTCCACTTAGTGATTCAGGGAATCAATTAGCGATTGGCTTCAAAAAATAGTGGGTTTGGATGCCAACCTCTTAAATTCCTATCCTCATTCTGACCTTTGAAAATTTGACCACCTTAATTTTCTTGCTACTTCATCTATTTTACGCAGTCCGGTTAGGATTGTATTTGGATTTGTCATCTAACCCTCAATCCCTAAAGGATCATTAATCTTTTGATTGTTGTTTGGGATATTGGAGAAGTCATCTTTCTGATGAGGAGGCTAGCTACTCAACATTCACCCTACTTTGGAGAAGGTCTGCAAGCTGACGTAGCAGTACTAACAGTTCAAGAGGTGCCAGCTATCCGAGAAGACTATGAGTTTCGGGGAAGGCATAACCATTCTGATGAGTGTGGCATTCATTTGCCATACAAGAATCTTCTGCAAAGTCAAACAACCTTCTAGATCGGCTTTGAGCCATCAAAACCTATTTCACAAGAAAGAATCAAATCTAATAAAATCATTGAGTATTTTATTACTACTGATTAGAATCATCAAATTATAACCTAAATTTTACCCCACTCTCACTAACTAACTTGAGCCATAGGGTCTTGAACCTAAGTTTTGATACCACTTAATCTGTCACGCCCTAACCCGACGGCTTGAACCAACCACACAATATAAACAGCACACAATCTAAGCGTTTTAATCCACAAGATATATGCAAGCTTACCATTTTACTCATACATAGTTCACATCAATCTAAACTTGGCCATGGTAAAAAGCAAATCATCTAAAATATTTTATTCAATTAAAAAGATAGTTTTATGAAAGAGCTAATAATGATGAAAATATAAAATTCAAAGTCAAATTTTATCAAAAGCCAAAGCTTAAGCAAATGGCATCTAAAGTCCTATGCTTCTTACTGCCCCACATGTCCAAAGGCCCAATTTGCTTTCTGGACTGAAAAAAAAGAGAGAGAAAAAATATGATGTGGCTTTTATAAGCTCATAAGTTTTCAATATATCTGGGGGATCAAACATAATTAAACTATTTTTTTTAAATATCATAATTGATAATAATAGATACATATGCCAATATAATTTTAATTTTTAAAATATATCATATATAATAATATAATATAAAATCTTCTCTTTACCTTCAGTGACATGATCATGATTAGCTCCATGACATGGTCTAAAAAAAGACTAGCCCCTGAATAAAAAATATGCAATCTATTAATATGTACCAATGATCAATCCTACTGGTCAAGCCCAAAAGGAAACTAGGTCTAATTCATACTATCATAATTAATCTTGTGATAGGGCAAAGGATTAGTCTTGAAAATTGATAATTACCATAAATTCACCAATAAAAATATTAATTTATTAATTAATTTATCTTTATTTTTAAGACTTAATATTTTTATTTATTATTTTTAAAAAATATGATATAGATAGAAAGAGCTCATTTTTTTTATTCATAATGAAATAAGTTTGGAGTGAATCGAAGTTAAAACAGACCAGACGTTAATTTTTTAAAAAATAAAATAAAATAAAATGCAAAATGGCTCACCCAGCCAAGCTGGTGCACCAAGCCACTGCACTCGGCTCAGTTGGCACGTCCCAGCCCAGCTGGCGCACCAGGTAGCTGGCCTAGCAATGAAGCAGCCCGCAAGCCCAACCCGTAAAGCCCACTGATCCATGAAACCCTGCATAGATCGCCAGCTCAGCAATAAAGGGTGAATCAGAAGCCGCCACATGATGGACCAAGAGGGTTTACAGAAAATCTTATGGGATCTATGGGGGTGTTTTGGTAATTTTTGCTGCCACAGCAGGTTTGATGGATTCGATCTGCAGCAAGCCAGTCTACGGTCGTGCATAGTGATGGTTGTGGATCCAAGCAGATTGCCACTCGCACTGACCAAGATCAACGGTGGGGGTGAAACCCAATTTTGACTTGGTTTCAGATGGTATTCTAGCGGATGATCAGACGGGCACGGACACTCCAAACAAGAATCGGATGGCCAATAATGCTCCCGATGGTGATTCAATCACCAACACATGATCTAATGGCCCAGATTCACCTATTCAACAAGATCTGATGGCCCATATCAAATCCGACTGCAACTAGACTTTTAAAACATGTTTTTTGGGAATTTTTGAGCCTTTTGATCAAGATCTGATGGCCAGAATTAAGAAAACTCAATAGAATTCGTCCAAATGCTATTTTAATCTAAATTTCACTCAGATTTCTTCTTTTCTTGCCGATCAAAGTCTTTCTTAGTCCCACATTATCTACAAAAAAAGTCTCCAGCTCTCCAACACTATAAATAGGACTCCAGGCTTCTAGAGTTCAGTATCTTTGATTAAGAAAAGAAATTGGTACAAGATGGGAGCTATGCTTGGGTTAGAGGCTGCTTCAAGATAATGGGTGCTACGAAGAAGAGTTGTCTGCTACGCCATCTTCATGCCAACGATGATCCGAGATTAAGATCACATGTTCTATTTTTTATTTTCTTTTTCTTTTTTTATTTTATGTATTTAAATTTTAAATTTTAAATTTAATACAATTTTTTTATGCACTTTAAATTCATGCTTTTTATTTTTAATTATAAATTTAAATTTAGCACTTTATTTTTATTATAAATTTAATTTCATCATAAGTAGATGCTAAGATCTAAATAGTAGATCTTAGTATCAAATTTACTTTTCTGCACTATTTAATTTTTACTTTTTAATTTTAATTTTTTAACTTTAATTTTTTTATAAAAATTAAAAATTTTAAATCTAAAATACTATCTTTCCTATGGATTCGATCCGACTCACTATTATCTATATATTTTTAATTATTTTAAAAAATTAATTTAAACTGATAAATATGGTGTCTTAACACAACATCACACTCTTTAAAAAAACAAACACATTTGATGTATTAGCATGTGCCCAGCAATTAGTCTTGGACTGACTAGGACTTAGAAGGATTCAACATCTGATAGCATGATTAGTCTTCGATTCGACTAGTGATAATTGTGATATTATTTGTTAAGATTATTCATTATTTATTAGTTTAATTTTGACTTCTTAAATGATTAAAAATAAGTAGTAAGTAGTGAGTCAGATCAAATCCATAGAGAAGGCAGTATTTTAGTTTTAAAATTTTTAATTTTTATAAAAAAAAGAAAAAAAAGTTTTGAAAATAAAGTTAAAATCAAAAAATAAAATTATAAATAAGAAAGATGAAATTAAATGATTCAAAAAAAATAGACTTCATACTGAGATCTACCAGTTAGATCTTAGCATCTACTTGTAATAAAAATAAAGAATAATTAAAATAAAAAATAAAAAATAAATTATAATTAAAAAAAGAGCTAAAATTTAAATAGCTGAAAAAATAAATTTTATATTAATTAAAAGTTTAGAATTTAAGTACATGAAATTTAAAAAAAAAAAAATTAAAAGCAGCTGATCTTCATCTTGGATCGATGTTAGCATTGAGATGGTGTAGAAGTTCACCTCCTTCTCTCAACACCGTCTGTCTTGAAGCAACCACGAATCCTAAGTATGGCTCTAACTTATACCATCACCTTTCCATAATCGGAGACACTGAGTTATGGAGGCTTGGGGTCCTTAAATAGATGCTGGAGGGATGGAACTTTTGCTGCTAGGCAATGTGAGATTAAGAAGGAGTTTTGATTGGCAAATATAGAGAAATCCCATGAAAAATCAGATTAAAAGAGTCCTAGGATGCATCATGTTGAGTTTCCTAGATTCTAGCCATCGGATGGTGATCAAACAGTCCAAAAAAGTCTAAAAACCACTATTTAAAAGCCCAAATCAAGTCGGGATCGATATGGACAGTTGGATCACGTTCATCAGGTAGATTTGGCCCATTGGATTGCATTCTAAGTGACTGAATCAGCATCAGGGTGAATACCAACTGTTGGATCAAAGTTTGGGTGAGATCTAGCCGTTAGATCGAAGCTAGGAGCATTCACAGCCATTGGATCGAAGCAAATAGGATGCTAGGAGATCGAATTAAAATAGGAAACGCCCCAAACCGTTAGATCTAGACTAGCAACGATAATAGCCATTCCATGGTGCAATTACTATGCCCATGGACCACGTAGACTGGGTTCTATGAGGACTGCAATAAATCAATGCATGGCGTGGGCATGAAATGACCAAAATATCCCTGCTACGAGCTCAATCATGTGGTTTTCTGACATCAACGGCATGCGGGGGTGGGCGGCTTGCTTTTGGCGCATGGGTTGGCTTGGCTTGGCTAGATGTGCCGGCTTGGTTGGGTGCACCGACTGAGCTGGCTAGCCGACTGAGTAGTTTTTTTCTTTTTTCTTTAAAAATTCATATCGGATTCATTTTAAATCAGATTGGCTCCAAATTTATTTCATTATGACCAAAAGAATGAGCTCTTTCTATTGGTGATCATATTTCCTAAAAATAATTAATAAAAATATTAATTTTTAAAAATAAAAATAAATTAATTAATAATTTAATATATTTATTAGTGAATTTATGGTACTTATCACACCTCCCAACTTAAGATTTGCTCATCCTTGAGTAAAAAAAGAATTTAGTTTTAGATATCTTTTAAGCTTTAGAGTTTCAAATTTTATCGAGTAATTTTTAAAATGGCCATTAATATTCAGTAGAGCATAAGTGAGGCATGTCATTAGAGTACTAATACTTGCCAATATAAAAATTAAATAAAATATATTAATTTTTTTTAAAATTTTTTTTAGTTATTTCTATCTTTATCTTTAAATCATCTAAACTTTCATATGAGCAAGAGTATTGCTACTTTCGTCCTTCATTTATTAAGTTTTTTATTCACATTGTCCACTTTTTGATGCGAATATCATTGCTTACTTAGGCAACAGGATTCAGTTACTTGATAGAAAATTAATATTTTTTTTTAAAATATTATACTACTATTTAGTGTCATAATTTCTTAAGCTTTCTATTTGATCCATATAGCTAGTCTTAGGTAATGACTTTCAAATCAGTTGGCTTTAGGACATTAGGTAAAAAATATCCCTCGGACTTACTAGCTCGAATCAAATAGGTTATAAGTTAAGACTAGCTTTACAATGAGCTTCTTTATCCTTCTCATCTTTTGATGCAAAATTCAATACTTTCTTAGGTAAAGAAGCCCAGTTACTCAGTGAGAAGTACTTAGAAACTATTTTATTTTAATCTTTTTTTAAATATAAAAAAATGTATAGTTATCCTACACAAGCTCATAAAAAGTAGACTCTTCTTTGATACTAATAAAAAAAATTAAAATATTTAAAAAAAATTATTAATGTTCTAGACTTAACTTTTTATTGGATTTTCTTAATACTTGATTTCTCAATCTCATAAATTCTCTGATTTGTGCATTAATTTTCTTTTAAAAATGCTTGATTCAACTCAATTCTTAAGTGTAATCGAGTGTCTAAATGCTAAATACTAATTTTTAAGGACTTTAAAAATTAAAAAAAAACAATTCTCCCCCCTCTCCAAATTAATCAACATTATTCTCAATGAAAGAAAAAAATAAAGAATATAATAAAGAATAAAAAAGAATACATCTGACTTAATATATTTTCAGTCCAGTATTAGTCTTAAAAATCTAAGCTCTCCCTCCAACTTATTCAATATGTCCTAAAAAGAAAAAAACTAAAAAGATAAATTAAATGCAAGAAAACTAAATATTGGATTGTCTTCCAATAAGTGCTAAGTTTATCATCTTCAATCAGACACAATGCTGCTTACCTATCCCGTATCAAATAGTGGATTGATAAATTTCAATGATTTTAGATTACCAATATTAGGAAGATAGCTTCTTATCTCTTTATTAATATATTTATTGTTAATTACGAGATAATAGTATGCAACCCTAATTTCAAACCCTTGTTTGTTAAGAATTTTTTCTGTTTGTTCTTCTAAAATGCTCATATATTGAGTTTTTGGATTAGAAGCTAAGTTTGATGCAATGGATACTAAAAGGATGACTAAAGGCGACTTCAGTTCTATAGATAGATTAATATTAACTTGCGTAAACAACTCCATTGGCTCTTCATTGCATGCCTCTTGTTTTATATAAGAAGAATCAACTTGTAGGGGTGAAGGGAATAGGACTATAGGTTTATAGGTCTTGGGTAAATCATCCATTCTCTTTTTTTCTTTATCTATCTCATTCAAATTGGATCCAGCATCAATACTAGTTTTGGACTCAAGTTCTTCTATATGGTTAGCCTCAGTACTAACCTCTTCTTCGATATTTTTTTTTGACTAGCATCAGTACTAGCTTCTATC